>CM063603.1:36994498-37050929 GCA_032356905.1 Salix exigua | reverse complement strand
TTGAACGCCATTGGGAGGATTTGATGGCTTCACTATAGCAAGTTGGTTCAATGTTAGTGGCTGCAAGAGAGGTGAGTAAAGCTTTTGGCAGAGGGTACCGCACAAAATTATCTGAATGCTATTTTGGTTTGAATATGTTGTTGCGCGATCTGGTTGTCATGGCATGAGTTCTACATGTTGCTTGGTTATGCTCGGTGGATCCAACTCAGTATTAGATAACTGTGGCTGAGTGTTATCATCAAGAGGTGGTAGTATGACACTGTCATTTGGAGGATTATTGAGTGCACGGGCAACAGGTGGAGCAACAGCTGTTGGTGAAGATTCAATGGCATGAGTACCTGCAGACTGAGAGACTAAAGGAGCAGATGTATTAGTAGAGGTAGAAGGGCATATAGTAAGCTCATTTCTAATACTGGCATGCCGTGAGATGACAGGAGATGTGGGAAGGTTAACATGTGTGGAGGAGATAGTGTTTGAAGGTAAGGATGATGAATTTTTGTTGTGGAATGGAAACAGATTTTCATCAAAAATCACATGTCTTGAAATGTAGATTCGGCCAGTTGATAAGTCTAAGCATTTGTATCCATGATGATTGTTGCTGTAACCAATAAAGATGCATGATTTACTTATAAAATCCAATTTATGTTTGTTATATGGTCTAAGGTTAGGCCAACATGCACAACCGAAAGTTCTTAGAAAAGAGAAATCGGGGGCTTGGTTGTATAACTTCTCATAAGGTGAAATGTTGTTGAGTGTAGGTGTAGGTAGTCCGTTATGTGAGATCAAACAGGTGGTAGCACTTTCTAGCAGAGTGTCCTTGCTTGCCGCAGACCTGACATATAAGAGGGGATGCACTGTGCATGTCATGTTTATTGTGAGAGAAATTACCTCCACCACGGTGGGTGTTTATACGACCATGATTCCGAGAGTTGAATCTGTTTTTATGAGGAAAGGATGATCGTTGATGCTGAGCAATGTTGGCTTCAGCAAGAGATGCAGGGGCAGATAATTGAAGGCGATCCTAACGTGCTTCTGTTACAATTAGGAGTGAATAAAGCTCTTCAAGTGAGATAGGATCATTCCGAGAGTAGATCGAAGAAACCAGACCATCATATTCATGTCCCAATCCAGCAAGGATATAGGATATGATTTCATCGCATCTGAGAGGTTGTCCAGCCATAGCCAATTCATCAGTTAATCTTTTGATAAACAAAAAATAGTCATTGGCAGTTTGGTTGGTCTTCTTTGCTGTTGCAAGTTGTGCTCGAATTTATATGGTGCGTGCCCGAGATATAGAAGAGAAATTGGTCTCAAGTGCTTGCCAGACTTGATGTGAAGTGTCATAAGCAATAATTTGTGCTAAAACTGATTCAGTCATTGAGGACATGAGAGTACTGAGAATTAAGATATCTTGTCTCAACCAAAGATGATGTGCAGGATTTTCAGCTTGTGTGATTGTACCTGTATCAGGATTTTGGGTAGCAAGAAATTTTGGTGGAAGAGTCAGTGTTCCATCTAGGTAACCATATAGGTCTTGACCACGGAAATAGTGAAGAAGCTGGGTTTTCCAAAGAGGATAATTGTCTTGGGACAATTTTAGAGAAACAATATTGGAAATTGGAGTTACAGTGGGTATTTGAGTGGAAGTAAGAATGGTGGAGGAGGAAGAAGAAGAAGACATTTTTGAGACGTTAGTCTTTTGGGGGCTCTGATACCATGTGAAATACAAAGATTGGGATAGAAATTGAAGATTGTATTTCTTGAATTGTTCAATGATAATACTTACACATATGACAGCATATATATATATATAGCTTATGTATCGCACTGGATCTTTATGATCTCGTGATTACATACAATCAATTCCCTTGATCTAATCCCCGATTTTGCTCAACAGATTATACACAATTAACTAGCCTAATCTAATCCCGATTTCCTCTCTTGTGCAAAGCGTGATCCGCCGATCATCCTTCATCATGATCTTCATCCCGATTTGCAAGCATGTGTGTCGCACGTCCCCGCGCGGCGTCCCAGGAGGGATCCTGGCTCTCGCAATGTGGAGTTTATGAGGAGTCGCCACCTGGCTGTTGAGGGTCGCTAGGAACACCCGATTTGTACTGGTCTGCTCAGAGATTCAAGGGTAAGGGACTGGTTGCGTATAGGGAAGGTATTAGCACCCCTAATACGCCTTACCTGAGGTAAGCTGCATTGTCTATTTCGATGTGATTTAAAATGCTTCAATAAGTCGTATTTATTCACAACAAATGTTAAGATGAAAAAAAGAAATCAATCACCGCTTAGAAAAAATCTTATGAATTTTATTGATGATTAACATTCCCACCGAATATTTTGGATAAACCCCTTAGAATTTATTTATCCCAAACACCGAAAAATAAATAATAGCATACTATTCCCGCCGAATATTTTGGATAAAATTTATTCATCCAAGCACCAAACAGTGAATAATAGCATACTATTTCCCCGAATATTTTGGGTATAAACCTTTAAGATTTATTGATCCGAATATCGACAGTGAATAATAAATTCCCAAAAAAGTAAGATTTTTATATTTTTAAAATATTGGTCAATACCCTTTTGATTTTTACAAAGAAAACACATTTTTTTTATTTCATTTTATATTCATTTTTTAACAAAAACAACATAAAAATTAAATAAATAAAACACAACACAACACACACACACATTTTCTTTTTCATCTCTTTTTCATCACATTTCACAAGTAAAATACAACTCACACACACATTATCTTTTTTTCACTTTTTCTCATTACATTCCACAATTAAAATACAATAAATCAAATAAAACACATAAAAAAAAAAAATACAAAAGCAACTCGGGAACAGTGGCAGGCAGTTCAGTGGCCTTGGTGGCGCGTCATCCCACGCCAAGATCGCCATCAGGCGGCAGCGTGGTTCCACGCAGCACGCCGGTGAACGAGTAACAATGGGGAGGAACCGACAGATCCGCCTTTTCTCTTCACTCTCGCCGGTGGTGATGTTCCCGGTGACCTGCAAACACAGAAAAACGCACAAAACAACAACAACACAAGGCAGCTGGGTCGTTCTTCCTTCAGATCGGAGATCTGTTCTTCTCGGCTCAATCTTCTTCTTCTCCTTCTGTTTTCCTCTTCTTCTCGCCGACGAGGGTGTCTCGATGACCTGCAAAATAAAGCAAAAAACCCACAGACACAAACACAAGGGAAATCGGCCAGTTTAGTCCTTCTCGGTCCTGTCTTTCTTGGGTCTGTCCTTCTCGTTGTTCTCTCTTTCGGCTTCAGATGACAGGTAGGTTACTCACGGTCGGGGCTTCTGTCGTGTGGTGGCTGTTGGGTTTGTTGATGGCTGCCGTGTGAGAGTGAGGAAGAGGAAATCGAGGCCGTGAGCGACGGTGGTCATCGAGATTGCGTGGATCAGATCTCGAGCGGTCGTCTGACGAGAGGTCGAGGGTCGCAGCCAAGGAACGACATGGAGGATGGGGCTGTGGGAGAAAGAGAGGTAAGGGAAACGGCGTGGTCATCGGTGGCTCCAAGCGGCCTCTATAAAAAAAAGAAATAAAGATGGAGGAGGTGGTTGCGTTTGGAGGTGACTGGCCAGAGTAGAAAAGGAGTGACCGTGGGGGGGCTGCTTGGTTCGGCTGAGAGTGGGGAGTGTGGTCGGAGACCAAAGTGAACGGGAAGGAAAAGAGAAGTTGAAAGGGCCAATGGAGGTGGGGGGGCTGCAGCGGCTACCAAGATGTGGGCGGCGGCTGCAGCCCCAAAGGGAGAAATTTAGGTTTAGGGTTTTCTTTAGGGAGATTTAGGGTTTTTTTGGGGTGTATCTCTTTTTTTTTTTTGTCCCTTTTTCTTGTAGTCATGCCTTCTATTTATAGAAGTTTTAAAAGACAAAAATTCCAAGTCAGCCCTTAACTTGTGCGTTTCTTTCAATTTGATCCTTCATTTCTAATTGACGCGATTTTGACCTGCATTGACTGTTAAATTCTCAATTTATTCAATTTTTCCTCAGTAACAAGATTTTTGGGATTTTTGTATTTTTGTATTTTTTGATTTTTTATTATTTTCCGAAACATGAAAATAAGTGGGTCAAAATTTGGGTAGCAATAATTGTCTCTCTTTACAATGCTTACGACGGAAGTCTTGCAGAAAACTTTAAATAGTAAGCGTTGTAAAGAAAAATAAAGAAAATAAAATAAATTAAATTAAAATGGTGGAGATGATCTCATTATGATGGGTGACCTGCACACATAAAAGAAATTAGATAGAAGAGTCTCGATAGTGACGGATGACTTACCCGGGTCTGATTATGACGGGTGACCTGCCCTGATGAAAGAGTCTCGATAGTGACGGATGACTTACCCCGGTCTGATTATGACGGGTGACCTGCCCAAGTAAGAGTCTCGATAGTGATGGATGACTTACCCGGGTCTGATTATGACGAGTGACTCGCCTCGATGAAAGAGTCTCGATAGTAACGGATGACTTACCCGGTTCGATTATGACGGGTGACTCGCCCAAGTAGAAAGAGTCTCGATAGTGACGGATGACTTACCCGGTCTCGATTATGACGGTGACTCGCCTCGATGAAAGAGTCTCGATAGTGACGGATGACTTACCCGGGTCTGATTATGACGGGTGACCTGCCCAAGTAGAAAGAGTCTCGATAGTGACGGATGACTTACCCGGGTCTGATTATGACGGGTGACCTGCCCGAATGAAAGAGTCTCGATAGTGACGGATGACTTACCCGGGTCTGATTATGACGGGTGACCTACCCAATTGAAAGAGTCTCGATAGTGACGGATGACTTACCCGGGTCTGATTATGACGGGTGACTCGCCTGGTTAACAGTTAGAAGGGTCTCATTTTTCTGGGTGACCTACCCGTGTTAGCAGTTAGAAGGGTCTCATTTTTCTGGGTGACCTACCCGTGTTAGAAGTTAGAAGGGTCTCATTTTTCTGGGTGACCTACCCGTGTTAGCATGTTAGAAGGGTCTCATTTTTCTGGGTGACCTACCCGAGTTAGAAGATGGAAGGGTCTCATTTTTACGGGTGACCTACCCGGATGGAAGATGGAAGGGTCTCATTTTTACGGGTGACCTACCCGGCTGGAAGATGGAAGGGTCTCATTTTTACGGGTGACCTACCCGGCTGGAAGATGGAAGGGTCTCATTTTTACGGGTGACCTACCCGGATGGAAGATGGAAGGGTCTCATTTTTCAGGGTGACCTACCCGGATGGAGGATGGAAGGGTCTCATTTTTCAGGGTGACCTACCCGGATGGGAGATTGGGTCTCATTTTTCAGGGTGACCTACCCGGATGGGAGATTGGGTCTCATTTTTACGGGTGACCTACCCGGATGGAGGATTGGGTCTCATTTTTACGGGTGACCTACCCGGATGGAGGATTGGGTCTCATTTTTACGGGTGACCTACCCGGATGGAAGATGGAGGGGTCTCATTTTTACGGGTGACCTACCCGGATGGAAGATGGAAGGGTCTCATTTTCTGGGTGACCTACCCGGCTAGCATGGTCTCATTATTCTGGGTGACCTACCCAGCTAGCGTGGTCTCATTTTTCTGAGTGACCTACCCGACTAGCTTGGTCTCATTTTTCTGGGTGACCTACCCGGCTAGCATGGTCTCATTTTTCTGGGTGACCTACCCGGTTAGCTTGGTCTCATTTTTCTGGGTGACCTACCCGAATGGATGATGATGAAAAATGGGGTCTAATTATTATGGGTGACCTACCCAGATGAAAGCTGATGAAGATGGGGATGCAATGCATGATGATGCATGGATACTTACCTAGGAAATATAGGTCCCCTTTTTCTAATGCAATGCATGGTAATGCATGTATACTTACCTAAGAAATATAATGCAATGCATGGTGATGCATGTATACTTACCTAAGAAATATAGGTCCCCTTTTCCGATGCTCCATTGTCGTAGAATGTTTTTGCCCAACCTCCAAAGCTTTGTTGTCATTCATTCATCAAGTCTCAAGCGCATTACTTCTTCCGGCGTATCTGCGATGATCTCGCTCTCGGTGCTTATCAAGTTTAACATTGCCCCAGGTGTGGTATTGTTTGATTCACCGTGAAGGAGTGTAACCAACCATCAATTTTCTTGGAATCTCTCAATAACAACTCCTGGTTTATGCGGTGTCTCGCTAACAATCATTGCAAAGCTTGCTAGTGCCGACCTTATCTTCGGTTGTCGATCGCTTAATTAATCAATCGAGTCATGTTTCTCTTGCAGTATGTCATCATCAACCTTCATGGAATTTTCAAGTCATCCATAAATGCATCAAAACTCATCGGTGCATGCTCCATGCTATCATCAATAAATTTCTCTTAGCTTGCGATCAATCTCGCCTTGAGCTGATGCAACTGTTCCGGCCATGCAATCTGAAACTCTTCGTCATAGACTCAATTTCTTCTAAACAAATCCTTTTTGTTTGCAAAGAACTATGATATTGTCATTAACGAGGTTTTTCTGTCTCCCATATTCATGAGGTGAACTGGACCTTGAGTCGACTGGCTTCACAACAATTATCCTCATGATCAACCTTGATGGCATGCACTCTTCAATATTTATGAAAATACAACCATGCAACAAATCTTTGGAGACAAATAAATCTGCGAGTAAGACAATATTTCTGAAATCTGAAGGTGCCTTTCAAACGCAATCTTATTCTCAATCACTGTTGGAGCTTATCAAACCATCACTCTCTATTAAGCCATGCTGCCCTGAGTTGAATCCGTTGGTGCTCATTGATGAATTTCACTAAATCAATCATTTGCTTATGCTTCTCTGCCCCCAAGCTGATGTGAAATTATTTGCATTCCTATCAAGATCCACATTCTGGCCTCTAACTATTGAGCATTCCGATGATAACCGAGAATTGTCAATGTCAAAGATTCTTCAAATCCTGTCAATATTTTCTCTAAATCTTTCTTGTTCCTAGAATTAAGTCACTGATTCCACAGATCATGTGCTTCCAAAGTCTAATCATTGCAATAAAATCAAAGAGATGTCCTTTGTTGAAATCAAATTCATTTGGTCAAATACCCAACACACGATATTCAATAAATGCAGACTTGTAAATATTTTGTATTTTGCAAACAATAATTGACTCGTTGTGAGATTGAAATTGTCTTTTTATGGTTTTTGGGTTTCAATTCTAATCTCAGATTTGGGGTATGTCCTTTGATGGTACATGATGAAGTGATGATTTGTGGTTTTCAAACAATTAGAGGTGAGTAAAAACTTGAGGTTCAGTTGAAAAATTTGTCTCATCTTTCAGTACTTACCTTACTAATATGCATAACAACTTGCAACTTTTTCATGAAATTATAACCCTTATGGAAAAACTCTAACAAATTTTGAGAGCGCCACTTATCAGTTAAAATTGCTCGCTTGATCAAGAAGGACTTTTACAAGCATGTAATGAGGCTATGGTTCATGGCTATAAAAGAAAGGGATATTCATAGGCTCAAAAAGTGTTTAAGGGTTTCAAAGACCTAGGATCACCATCATCTAGTCATTAACTCATTTGCTCTTGTTGTCTTAGTAGAAGAGAGCACATCAAAATACGTTAATTATCTCAACATGATTCTTTAACAATCAACCAATGCTCTAGGAATCTCTACAACCATGTCATTCCTTTCATTGACAATTTCAAACTTAAAAGGGGGATTCTAAAACTCGAACCATCATTTGTCATCTAATGTTATTTCATCTCTTGTTGTACTCAACATAGTATAACAAAACAATTCTGCACAATCTTCATTTGATGGACAACTTATCTTGAAGACTCAAAAAATCTTATTAACATTTCTTCCCACATGAGGTTTGACCACAAATACTAACGGCCATGGCATAGTTCAATATTCTTTTTTTCCTTTTTTTTCTTTTTTCTCTTTTTTTCTCTTTCTCTTTTTTTTGAACTTTTCCTTGCCATTGACTCTTGGTTTTTGTCATGTCCTATCTCAATTTGATTGTTCCCAATGTTGGGTTTTCATCGTTAAACATCCTCCCTTCTATTGATTCCCATGTTGCCACTGCATCCTCAAACTACAAATCTCTTATTGACCCCTACTATATTTGCCCCCAGTGTATTTGCCCCCAGTGTGAGGGTGTGATCCATGTCGGGTGTTTTTCAAAAAATATAATATCAAGCTCAAATTGGGATTAACAAGGGATACATATTTCAAGAATAGTGAAGGAAATAAACAAAGATGGCCTTTTATCATTTCAAGCAAAATTGGTTTTAACTGATAAATTTTGACCTCGTCCAATGTAATGATTTGGACATGCAAGAGTCATGATTCACGGGTCCATAAATACCAAATCCATTACATGTCAATATGCATACTAATAAAGCTTAGTACCATGATGAGGTTCAAAAACTCGGTGTATAGGCTCAAAAATTGTTCGGTCACCTGGTATTGGTCATCATGTCTTTTAACAACAGTTGGGTCAATTTTGCAATCAAAATACTTTCAAAAATGAGAACTTCAAATTTTGCATGTTGGAGTTTGATCAAAATATTTTGTCCAAAATAAGAATGTCAAACATCTCTTGATTTCAAAACAACAAAAAGACAAGGAAAACACATACTTCAATGAAAATGATGATTTAACCCCAAAACAAAGTGATAACAGATAAAATCCCATGAGAAAGTTATTGACAATGCGACACTTTTCTGAGGCTTTCCAAACAAACATTTCTGCATTGTCACTGCTCATTGATCTCGCTCATGCTCGCGATGATTTATTGCTGACACTCGCCGACGATAACATTCCCCACAAAACTTGACTTGCCTTTGTCTGGTTAACTTTCACACTTGATCACTAATACTCTTGCAATCGTTCATCTCTCTCATCCGGATTATGTCACTAATTTTTTACCGCTCCTCATTGGTCATAAAAAGTGATTCAAGCTCGAAGCACTCTTGTCAAAACACCACACACCACAATGCATAAATCATAAAAATTATCATACGACAAAAGACTCTTCGGCATAAATTTTCGCTTTTGAGCAATGTGATCTTGCGAGTGCACATACTTTGACTTCTCGGACATCGGAACAAATTCAACAAGTATCCTACTATGCCTTCTCGCCCAAGATATTCATCTTCGCTTAATGGACAAAATTGTGCTCAAAATGACATGGTCTTTTGTGCATGGCGGCATAAAACTTTCTGATTTGACAGTGCCGCAATAACTCCATCTAATCCGGAGAAAAATCAATTTGATACTTTAAACAGGCAGACAACTTCTTTCACTGATGCTTGCTTTCTGAAAATGGACTACTCGCACTCCTTCAAAAGAAAACATAAATTTCCACAATTCCCATTGATGATTGCACTAACACTCTTCGAATAATATCTGGGCATATGACGCACTCGATTTCACTAGAGAGCAGAGAACTTTGTTGTGTGCTTGCGGAAGAAACATGAATGATGACTTTGTATCGAATCCGGTTCTTCTCAGCAATGTCAAATGTCCAATGACTCTTGACTCTTCGGAGGATGACAAATTTAGGGACCCCTATTTCAAAACTATAGAAATGCATGTTGAAATGCATATGCATTTTTTTTTTTTTTTTTTTGACAATCTTGCCCTTTAAAGAGCGAAACGTGATTGTAACGATTGTATGTTAAACAAAAACTGTGAGAATACATGTTGAAATGTACATGCATGAATTTTTTTTTTTTTTTTTTGACCACCTTGCCCTTTAAAGATCGACACGTTGTTGTAATGACTGCATGCTAAACAAAAATATGAGGATGCATGTTGAGATGTATATGCATGTTTTTTTTTTTTTTTTTTTCGAGGAAGGACGCGTGATCGTAATAATTGCATGATAAGCAAAAACAATGGGAATGCGTGCAGAAATGTATATGCATGCTGACTTTTTTTTTACTCCTTCGAGGAATGACACGTGATCATAAAATTACATGTTAAACAAAAACAATGGGAAGGCGTGCAGAAATGTATATGCATGCTGACTTCTTTTTTTTTTTTTTGCCCTTTTTTTTTCCCTTCTTCAAGGAATGACACGTGATCATAAAAATTACATGTTAAACAAAAACTTGTGAGAATGCATCTTGAAAAGCATATGAACTTGATTGTAACAATTACATGATATACAAAAACTATAGGAATGCATGTTAAAATGCATATGCAAAAAAAAAATTTACAAACTCGTCTATGATATACAAAAACTATGTGAATGCATATCAAAATGCATATGCAAATTTTTTTTTTTTTTGACGAAATCTTCTTTCAAAGAGTGACACATGCTTGTGACAACTGTACGATACACAAAAACCTTAGGAATGCATATAAAAATGCATATGCAATTTTTTTTTTTTTGACTTTTTTTTTTGTTGACAAACTCGTCCTTTGAGAAGTGACACATGCGTTTAACAATTGTATGATGCACCAAACTATGGGAATGCATATAAAAATGCATATGCAATTTTTTTTTTTGACGAACTCGCCCTTCGGAGAGGGACACATGCTTGTGACAACTGTACGATACACAAAAAGCTTAGGAATGCATATAAAAATGCATATGCAAATTTTTTTTTTTTTTTTGACAAACTCGTCCTTTGAGAAGTGACACATGCGTTTAACAATTGTATGATGCACCAAACTATGGGAATGCATATAAAAATGCATATGCAATTTTTTTTTTTTTGACGAACTCGCCCTTCGGGGAGGGACACATGCTTTTAGCAATTGTATGATACACAAAAACTGTATTTCTGCTTAAACCCAACAATGCAAATTTTCTAAGCGATGATTATTGTGTCACTTATTGAATTTAAATTGCTTCGGGAAGAGTTTGCCTTAATGCAAAACAGAATGAAGGTAACACACACCCTAATTATTGGTTCTAATCTTTACACAACAAAGGATGAGTTTGCTACATTGGACTCTAAACAAGGTCTCTTGCTGCCCAATGATCACCTTCGTAAAGGCAATATAGGGTCTTAACAGATAATGGGATGGTACGTATACCAATCACTACCATCTAAGCTCTCAGCGAAGAGTTGGGGTTTACACAACAAATGATGAGTTTGCTACTTTTAGCTCTAAACAGGGTCTCTTGCTGCCCAATGATCACCTTCGTAAAGGCAATATAGGGTCTTAACAGATAATGGGATGGTACGTATACCAATCACTACCATCTAAGCTCTCAGCGTGAGTTTGCTACTTTTGGCTCTAAACAAGGTCTCTTGCTGTCCCAGTGATCACCTTCGTAAAGGCAATATGGGGTCTTAGCAGATAATGGGATGGTACGTATACCAATCACTACCATCTAAGCTCTCAGCGTGAGTTTGCTACTTTTGGCTCTAAACAGGGTCTCTTGCTGTCCCAGTGATCACCTTCGTAAAGGCAATATGGGGTCTTAGCAGATAATGAGATGATACGTATACCAACCACTACCATCTAAGCTCTCAGCGAAGAGTTGGGGTTTACACAAACTTCAACCTTGACTCAAGTCATAGGTAAGCTGCTAGTCCCCCACGTAACTTAAAGTTGCAAACTACAATCATGTAATTGAAATAAATTAACAATGCATGAACATACATATATACATATGCACAAATTAAAATGCAAAAGACTTGCTAAAAATAAACACCTAAAATTCAAACAGATTGAAACAAATAAATCACATCAAAATATTCAAAGCTTAGTCCAATATTTTTCAGAAAAAATACCGTCCCCAGTGGAGTCGCCATTCTGTCGCACGTCCCCGCGCGGCGTCCCGGGAGGGATCCTGGCTCTCGCAATGTGGAGTTTATGAGGAGTCGCCACCTGGCTGTTGAGGGTCGCTAGGAACACCCGATTTGTACTGGTCTGCTCAGAGATTCAAGGATAAGGGACTGGTTGCGTATAGGGAAGGTATTAGCACCCCTAATACGCCTTACCTGAGGTAAGCTGCATTGTCTATTTCGATGTGATTTAAAATGCTTCAATAAGTCGTATTTATTCACAACAAATGTTAAGATGAAAAAAAGAAATCAATCACCGCTTAGAAAAAATCTTATGAATTTTATTGATGATTATCATTCCCACCGAATATTTTGGATAAACCCCTTAGAATTTATTTATCCCAAACACCGAAAAATAAATAATAGCATACTATTCCCGCCGAATATTTTGGATAAAATTTATTTATCCAAGCACCAAACAGTGAATAATAGCATACTATTTCCCCGAATATTTTGGGTATAAACCTTTAAGATTTATTGATCCGAATATCGACAGTGAATAATAAATTCCCAAAAAAGTAAGATTTTTATATTTTTAAAATATTGGTCAATACCCTTTTGATTTTTACAAAGAAAACACATTTTTTTTTATTTCATTTTTATATTCATTTTTTAACAAAAACAACATAAAAATTAAATAAATAAAACACAACACAACACACACACACATTTTCTTTTTCATCTCTTTTTCATCACATTTCACAAGTAAAATACAACTCACACACACATTATCTTTTTTTCACTTTTTCTCATTACATTCCACAATTAAAATACAATAAATCAAATAAAACACATAAACAAAAAAGAAAAATACAAAAGCAACTCGGGAACAGTGGCAGGCAGTTCAGTGGCCTTGGTGGCGCGTCATCCCACGCGCACCGTCACTGGCGGCGCGTGGTTCCACGCGCAGCCGCCGGTGAACAGTAACAATGGGGAGGAACCGACAGATCTGCCTTTTCTCTTCACTCTCTCGCCGGTGGTGATGTTCCCGGTGACCTGCAAACACAGAAAAACGCACAAAACAACAACAACACAAGGCAGCTGGGTCGTTCTTCCTTCAGATCGGAGATCTGTTCTTCTCGGCTCAATCTTCTTCTTCTCCTTCTGTTTTCCTCTTCTTCTCGCCGACGAGGGTGTCTCGATGACCTGCAAAACAAAGCAAAAAAAAAACCCACAGACACAAACACAAGGGAAATCAGTCAGTTTAGTCCTTCTCGGGTCTGTCTTTCTTGGGTCTGTTCTTCTCGGTGTACTCTCTTCTCGGCTTCAGATGGCAGGTAGGTTGCCCATGGTTGGGGTTTCTGTTGTGTGGGGCCCGTTGGGTTTGTTGATGGCTGCCGTGTGAGAGTGAGGAAGAGGAAATCGAGGCCGTGAGCGACGGTGGTCATCGAGATTGCGTGGATCAGATCTGGGCGGTCGTCTGCTGAGAGGCTGAGGGGCTGCAACCAAGGAACGACATGGAGGATGGGGCTGTGGGAGAAAGAGAGGTAAGGGAAACGGCGTGGTCATCGGTGGCTCCAAGCTGCCTCTGTAAAAAAAGAAATGAAAATGGAGGAGATGGCTGCGTTTGGAGGCGACTGGCTGGAGAAGAAAAGGAGTGACCGTGGGGGGGCTGCTTGGTTCGGCTGAGAGTGGGGAGTGTGGTCGGAGACCAAAGTGAACGGGAAGGAAAAGAGAAGTTGAAAGGGCCAATGGAGGTGGGGGGGCTGCAGCGGCTACCAAGATGTGGGCGGCGGCTGCAGCCCCAAAGGGAGAAATTTAGGTTTAGGGTTTTCTTTAGGGAGATTTAGGGTTTTTTTGGGGTGTATCTCTTTTTTTTTTTTGTCCCTTTTTCTTGTAGTCATGCCTTCTATTTATAGAAGTTTTAAAAGACAAAAATTCCAAGTCAGCCCTTAACTTGTGCGTTTCTTTCAATTTGATCCTTCATTTCTAATTGACGCGATTTTGACCTGCATTGACTGTTAAATTCTCAATTTATTCAATTTTGCCCATGTAACAAGATTTTTTGGGATTTTTGTATTTTTTTTTGATTTTTTTGATTTTTTTATTATTTTCCGAAACATGAAAATAAGTGGGTCAAAATTTGGGTAGCAACAGATGTGTATCTCGGCATGTGCGTGATTCAATATTATCTTCTACAGTCCAGTTGGGTTGATTGGAGGAAATACGACAAATGTATGATAAATTTGATGAAATTCTTTAAATAGGGTCTAGTTTGCAGAAATTACACAAACAAAGAAAGCTACATTCGGGATTTTCCGTATTAAAAAATCCCCAATTTAGCTTCTTTGTTTGTGTAATTTTGACTACAAGGTTTGTTTGTTATTCACTTTAAAATTAAAATTGTTGGATATGAATCTGTAGGTGTATTTTCCTGGGAGGAAGACATGGACAAAGAAAGGACAAGAACTGGAGGCAGGCAAGAATGGTTTAATTGAGTCTCTCAAGTTGTTGGAAGGAGAGATAGGAGACAAGCCTTATTTTGAAGGTCACAAACTCGGCTATGTGGAAGTTGCACTTATTCCTTTCTATAGCTGGTTTCATGGCTATGAGACATTTGGTAACTTTAGCATGGAGGCTGAGTGTCCCAAGTTAATTGCTTGGTGTAAGAGGTGCATGAAGAATGAGACTGTATCCAAATCTCTTCCAGATCCACAAGAAGTCTATGGTTTTTTGGTGGAGCTGAGAAAGAAGTTGGGGCTTGAATAGATGGAAGGATGTGCATCCACAGGCAAGCTTGTTTGGTTTCTGTTTTTCTGCCTAGTGTAAACCTACAAGCTACTATCTGGAAATAATATTGTGGGCACGTAGTTGTGACCTGTTTGTGTTAGAAGCAGAACTCCAATGTTTGGGCTTATGTTCTCGTTTAAGAATGTTTCAAGCTTCAATAAAGCCATTCAAATGCTGTTAGTTTGACCAACATAATGTTTGAAATTTCTTTTCATACTATAAAACACTATCCAAAATATAACCTTTGCATGTATATTTATTACTATCATCCTTTACCATCTAGCTTAGTATCTCTTTCCATAATTTATCACAACCACATATCTGCTATAAAATTCTGCTTTCTGCTGTTAGAAAATTTTAGAAGGGAAGAAGGAAATATTAATGATCTTGTGATATGATTTTTACTTAAACAATGGTTGATGAGGTGAAACTGTTGAGTTTTTGATAAACCCACATGAGAGTCAAATAGCGTTGGCAGAGAATGGTGTCAAGTATGTAAAGAGTGAAGAGGACTTGAGGAACAAGAGTACCCTGCTTCTTCAGTGAATCCAGTTTATTGTTCAGCATATTGATGAAATGTGGAAGGACAAGGCTCCTTTGCTACCTTCTGATCTTTATGAAAGAACCCATTCTATAATCTGTGCTGATTTTGTTGATAAAAAAGGCATGGATATATACATTTAGGTATGCTATATCTTCAGTTCCTCTTTAATATATGTTTCAGTGCATGTGTAAGGGGATTTTATCTGTTTACTATAATCTCTAGAGTTCCAAAAAATGGATGGATTGTTTGTCTCAAGTGCTCATGTAAAGAGTATTCCAAATTAAGTATTTCCCTTCCCTACAATGAAATCGAATTTTGGTGGCAATTCATAATTGTTTGAAATTTTCTTTTGGCTTTTAAATGAAATACCTTATAATTGGATGTTGTAATTTTAATGTCATAGCATTTCAATCAATTTGTTTTATTACATATGCTTAGCCGAATATCTGTGTTAGCCATTGGTAGAGAGGCTAACAAAGTTGCAAATTGGTTAGCCAGAGCAAGTACAGAACATACTATACTAATGACTAATTCTTAATGAGTTCAATATCAAATGATGAGATTAAAAAAGAAATTAATTTACATGTCATGAGACCAAGTTAATCTACTACTATAAGAATAAACTAAACAAATCATGGGGTCTAATTTTCTTTAGAACACAATATTAAATGATGAAATGAAAAATTAAAAAATAAGCAAACATTATGCCATTGGTTTTTAAGGTTCGGACACTTGAAAAGAAACACAATTGGGCAAACAAACACATGCCCTTATTTCACACAATAATTAATGACTAAACATTACAAAGGTAGACAACACAGATACCCTTATTTTTTAAAGTTCACACGACAAACGACGCATAGATATATCTTCTTTTAGAAGTTCTTTGGCAAAACAATACTGTTACAATCAATGTGAAGCCAAATTTTATCCCATTACCAATCAAATAGTTGAAATTACTTCCACCAATTAAAAAATATTTGCAGCTCTCACCACACCATCTCCACCTCCATCTTCTTCCTTTAATCCACTTTAATTGGCTCGGAGCAACTAGTGCTTGAATCCTCAGCTACTTTGAGATACCTGCAAAACCAATTCAAGCATAACATGCACATTATTTTTGGGTGAAACAAAAACACTAAAAGAGAGGCAGGAAATCAAAGTCGAATCGGCAGCACCTCTGACTGGGCACTCGTTGAACCCTCCAGACAAGGGAATTGTGTGGTCAGCTTTGGACATTCATCCACCGTCAAATCCTCCAGCCAAGGGAATAAGAAATCATCACATCCAAGACTGAAGCAGACTATACTTGGTAGATTTTCTAGCCTCAGGGATGACAAATTAGGAAGCACCATCCGCTTCTCAACATTGACAGGTGAAGCATCATCATCCTGCCCAAATACTCCCAGTAATTGAGAGGAATCTCTTACGTCAAGTATTTGGAGCTGTGGTAGACCAACAGACATGGCTACTGGGAACAGACTCCTCAACTTGTTGCATCCACTGATATTAACATAAGACAAATTGGGGAAGCATAAAGATTGAAGATCACTTCCAGACAATATCTGATCCTTTTCATCATCATTATCCTTAGCTATGATTTGCTCCAATTCCTCACAATTTGATATTCTTAGAAATTGCAGTTGAACTAAACTAGCAACCATGCTGCCTGTGAATACATGTGTCAGTTTATGACAATCAGACACCTCCAAAGTAGTCAAATGGCTCAGCACGAGACCCTTCTAATTCTTCCAAACTCAAGAGTGAAATTTCATGCCCAGTTCTTCTATCCTGTGCTCCTTTGCAGTCTGATATATGTATTTCTCTCAAATTTGTATGCCCCTGCGTCAAAAGAAAAACAAATAATGATAATCTAAATACAAATTATTATTTTATATTAGTTAAGTTAAAAGCAATCATGAAAGAAATTATACTTAATAACTAGAATAATAGTTTTTTTTATATTTTATTTATAAAAAAACAACTTATGACATTAACAAAAAAAAAACACTTTTAATTTTACGTATTACTAAAACTTCTAGTATGTGTATATAAAATAAAAATGATTTGTTCTTGATCATTTATAATTATTTTTTTTCCAGTTATTAAGTATAATTTCTTTAACTTTGATAAAAATAACCCAATTTATTTAACTTTTATCATAAATTGCAGCACTAAAACAAACAACTCAATAATAATAATATATGGAGATTTTTTCTTACTTTTCATTAATTGGTGGATGAGTCTCAATTTCACTTATCCATTACTTTAGTTTTATAAATCTGAAGGAAGAAATCAGAAATTATCACTATGTATTAAATTTGCTAGTTTGAATTTATCAGTGGAGAAATTTAAAGGACATACTTGGAACTGTGCCAACAAATCACCCAATTCTTCGTGTCCTTCAATGGCTAACACTTGCAAAGAAGGCAACTGGACAGTAAAATTCGTTGGTCTTGAAAGAGATAATTTTCTTAGTTGAGGGAAGTTGATGATGCCATCTCTGGTGAGTGCGTCTCCTTCTCCACTGTAAAATATCTGCTTTAAATTGGCACAACATACAATCGTAATCTCTTCCAGGTTCAGAAGACTTGGAGACACGGAGACAGGGAAGACATATTCCAGTTCATCACAACCACTTATACGGAGAGTTTTTAATTTTGGGAAGCCAGGAGACTCTGGAATTATTTCCCTTTCGTCATCCTTTTCACTGATAAGATGCTTCAATCCAGTGCAATAATTTATCCGTAGTGTTTCTAGATGAACAAGACTTTGAGCCAGGTGCGGTGTGAAGATAAATGTCAGCTTGTCAAGATACCCCAAATCCAGATAAATAAGACTCCGTAGATTGACATGTCTGGTGGGCCCCTTCCATATGCATTTGAGCTCAGGTAACCATTTCAGCTCTAGCCTTGTTAAAGATGACAGCAGTCGCAGCTCCTCGTTAATTCCTTCACCAGCCTCACCCAATTCAAATACCACTTCCAATGATTTGCAGTCTTTAATTTGCACACTTGTTAGATTATTCAAAGCTTGCCGCCATTTTGCTGGAAACAGAGTGCGAATATCCCTACATCTATACACTTGTACATCTTCTAATCTTTGAAAGAAGTCCTTTTGCGACCCATGGCCATGGCTGGTCATCTGATCACTGGACAAAGCTATATTTTCTATTCCCTCAACGTTTCTAAAACCAATTTGAGATACAGTAGGAAACAACTGCTCAAATGTCTTTGCATTTAAGGATGCGGCTTTGATACTACCCAAACATAATCTTGTTGAGGTTGGGTGTTCTGTTCTTGAATACCCATCCCCAACACTATATCATATTTGAGCAACCTGGGAAAAACAAAGTCTCTGGGAATGCATTCAACCCTCGGTATCTTCAATGATAACACAGCTAAATGAGACAGCAAATTTAGTTCTGTTAGGCTTGCATTCGTTCCTCCCGTGCTGTCACATCCAACAGCATCCCATCCCTTGAAGGTGTCATCCCCGATCAATAGCTCTTCTAACTTCTTCAACCTTCCAATCAAATTCACAGGAATCCTTCCTAGACTCCTACAACCTGTCACATCCAACAACCGTAACTCCTTGAGCTCCCCAATTTCATCAGGTAATTCTCTAACATAATAGCACTTTATAAAACCAAGAATCTTAAGTCTTTGCAGTTTTCTCAACCAAATGAGGTCATTGCATTTACACTCGATCAATAGCAACGATTGAAGGTTCGTTGAGAATTCAAGTGATTTCAATGACAAACACCCTCCTCTACAGACAAAACTTCAATTTCTTTCATCCCTTCAAAAACCTCTCTGGAACATTCAAGTCACAATCCAGTTCTAATAATAGAACTTTGAGTTGTGGACACGCCAATCTTTCAGGAAGCTCTGTTAGTTTATTGCCCATTAACGAAATTGTTGTACAACCTTCAAAGCTTTTATTGTTCCTTGGCCACTCCTTCAACCCAACGCCAGCCTTTACCATGAAACCATGTTCTTTAGATGATGCTATCTGAATAGCAACATCACGAACCAAGTCATGCATTTTCACTTCTTTTTCAGTCTCAGTGCCTAACAGCATGCAACAATCTTTGAGGGTCTTTATCGCCACATAAACTTGTTTCCTTGCATCTTCAATGGACTCCACATCTTGATGTAACCCGTAGCCAACTGCGTATCTCGTTAAGTCCTCAATTGGAATGTCATAATCTTCTGGAAATAAACAGCATAGCAAGAAACATAACTTGGTTTCCTCGTGCTTCAAATAATCATAGCTCAACTTAAGACATGAATATATTTTTTTCTTCACCAATTCGTTCCAATTGAGAGTGTTTGAGCTTTGTAGACGCTACTTCCCACTCAACAACAGATTTATCTCTTAGAGCCTTTCCCACTGTCACAAGTGCTATTGGCAATCCTTGACATTCTCTCGCAACCTCCTTTGCCACCGTGTTCAAGTTAGAGTCCTCATCACGTAAACCTGCATTGATTTTGAATAAAGCCCATGCTTCATTTTCTGATAAGATACTTAAGAACACTAGTGGCTGGCACTCCATAGAAGAACATATGTCTCTATCACGTGTTGTTAGAAGAACTTTACAACCCCTGTGAGGATCGCCAGACATCATCCAGGATTACAAGCAACTTCTTTTCTATCTTCAGTCTCTGCCATAATCGATTTGCTCTCTGCCATTCGATCCTGAATGTTCTCCACATTTGGATTCAGGGACACTGTAGCCAATAAAACTTCATTATATAGCTGCATCTCTACGACTCTCCTGCCTACTTCTTCCACCAGGGGGGTTTTACCCACCCCTCCCATGCCGTGCAGTCCGATCATATTGACGTTGTCATCTTTGAGAGCTTTCATAATCTGTTCAAAAGCTTCTTTTGATGATTCTGAGGGTATGATATCCTTTGATGGAAGAAATGCCATGTCTTGAAGAGGTACTTTGTGGCCCACTTTTTGAAACTTTTTGCTCTCTTCTTCTAGTTTTCTCAAAGTCTCCGTCTTTTTTTCCAGTGCCTTGCTTAACTTGAATTGGCGAATCCATTTTGGACACCAAGAGAAGCATTTTCCATTTTCTCCTTTTTCATTTTCCAAACGATTCTCACCTTCCATTTCGTTTTTTGCATCTTCCAGCCATTTGTTGACATCAATCTCAATTTCTTCAGCATTCTTTGTAGCAACGTCGACAGCATCTTGCAGACCATAAACTGCCAAAGCCTTTTTTGCATCTTCCAGCCATTTGTTGACATCATTATCAATTTCTTCAGCATTCCTTATAGCAACGTCGACATCATGTTGCACACGACGACGTGCCAAAGCCAGGCTCCTCCATTGTTCACTGAACTCTTTAACAAAATTGTTGAAACAGAACATGTAACTGAACTGCTTTATTACTGGTTCTGCCGAAAGTTCTGCTATCTTAGATACAAGGGATTCCACAACAGCACTTACAATTTCCATTTTCCACCAGTCTGAAAAATCAGAGAAATAAGAATTCCGGCGGTGAGAGTGAGTCATTACAAGTAAAATAGGCATGGAAAGGATGAGAATAGGAATTTCATTACCTTAGATTGTGAAAATATGCGTGAAAAGCTCTGTATGGAACACAACACGAGGAGGCCTTTAGCTCTGTATGGAATACAACTTCAAAAGCAACAAGGCAATGAGGTATAAGTGTACGTACCAATGAACAATTAATTCCTTGTCCCCTCATCTATATATCTATCTATGCCATTACAAAAGTTACTTGGGGGTGTTATCTTTTTTTCAAGATTATAGTATCTTTAAATTAATTTCTTATTTATTTTAAATTGTCTTAATGTTGTTAATAAAATAAAGAGTATTAAAATCTTTCATTTCTTAGTTCTTTAAGACTTTTTATTCCTTTGATATCTTTATTCAATTCTAAGAGTTTATTGCAACGACTTCATAGTGTATATAAATGTATTGAATAAAATTTAACTTTATAATAATTTTTAATTTTACTGGAAATTGAAGACAATTAATATTCTTATGTTGTGGAGAATCAAAAGAGTAAAAACAGAACCACCAATGGGTGGCTCAGTGGCAAAGACTTGGGATCAAAGGGTTTGCTCCCCTTGTGGTCTCAGGTTCGAGTCCTGCTGTCGCTAATATTGGTGGCCACTGGAGGCTTACATGGTCGTTAACTTCAGGGCCCGTGGGATTAGTCGAGGTGCGCGTAAGCTGGCCCGGACACCCACGTTAACAAAAAAAAGAGTAAAAACAACATCAAATAAAAAAGTTTTTTTAAATAAAAGACCATATATTGTATGAAATAGCATGGTGAGGATTGCTTGAAAATGAAAAAAAGGTTTGAAGAATTAGAAGAAAAAATGACATGTATAATAAGGAAAGCACGATAAAATGTATAGAAGTTTGATTCAATTCATTTTCAAATGACACTTTGAATATCCATCACTTAAATGATTTTTTTTGCTTTTCTTAATTTTACTTTTTTACTTTTCATTTTTTAATTTTTTTTAACAACAGATTTGTTTATTCGAGTTTCATGATTCAGGACGCGAGTTTAGCGAATTAATTAAGATTGTTTTCTTTTTCAGTTGATTTTTTTTATAATTTTATCATTCAATATTTGATTTATTTATTCTAATTTCATGATACATGTTGCAAGTTTGACGAATTAACTAGGTTTTTTTTTTCATTTCTAGTTGATTTTTTATTTATATAAAATGTAATCATTTAATATTTGATTTATAGTTATGCTTCTTAATTAACTAGTTTTAATCTAATATGTTTATGTCTCAATATTTTGTTAAATGTCGTCTCGATAAATGTTTTAGTCGAGTTATACTTTTAATCATTGTTTAGGTTGTCTTTGAACTCGTTAAGTTAATCACGTTGTATCAAATCAATTCTCACATGGTTTAAAAAAAAATCTACTAGAAAATATATTAGTAATATCTTGACATTATTTTACATTAAAAAAATTAATCTTAATTCACAGCATAGTGCAAACTAATGAATTAAGTGTGCTCTAAATGACCGAGATTTCACCATTGATTTTAGAAGTGTTTGAAACTACAGTCTAACTACCTTTTAAAAATGTTCTCTTGTAAGTTTAATTGGTTTTTGTATTTTAAAATAATATTAAAAATAAAATAAATTTAAAACGTTTAGTGTAGATCAAAGCACTCCATCTACTCATGTCAATACATGATTTGTTTTGTCAAAAAAAAAAAATGTCATGTAATAGGAGATAGAGTACGGAGCACAGACCCACTCCCCCTCTTGGCAAGGAAACAAGATCTGGTAAGGAAATTTTGAACGGATTTTCCAAATCAAATAAGCATGAAAGGTATACTTAAAAGTCGGCTACTTTTTGGCAAAATTCATACATTTAAAACTTGAGCAATTATTTCGCACTGTTGTCCATTTGACAAATTAATGTGAGATTTCTAAAGAAAAGTTAGTTTATTTTTTAAAATATATTTTAAGACATTAATATAAAATAAATCATAATATATAATTAGTCTCACCTATTTTTCAAGGAAAAAATCCTAAAAATAATTATTATCATTACTCAAAATGTCTTATCTATAGAAAAATAAATACATATAAAAATTACATAATCTTAATTTTTTTAAGTTGATTATTTAGTTCAGCTGTACAATATTATAAAAATAATATAAGACCATTAACAATTTTGTTCCATGTGAAAATATTTGGTATTGATTGCGGCGAAACACAACAATTTATTTTTTTATTGTAGATAATTTGACATAATTTTTCTACATATCTTGTCTAAAAATGTAAGATTCTCAATCATAATTTAACAAAATGTCGATGTTATTTTTGTGAAAAATTAACTTCTGCAGCTTTTTTATGTAAGATATTTCAGATCTCATATTTTTTTTTAAAATAAATTGTTGATAAATAATTTTATGTAAGATTCTCAATCAGGCCCTATGGGTGGAGGCTCTGGTACCAAATGTGAGTTCTTCACTGTCAAAAAATGCTTCATAGTAGTATATTTCATAATCATTTAAATGCTTAACAGTTAGCTTACTAAAAAAAGGTAGATTTTAGGGTCTCCTTAAGTGGTTAGTGTTGATAAATAAAAAAAATATGTATTTGATAGGTATTAAATTAAAATATTAATGATAACTAAATATGTATTTCACTCTATACTTATGGAATTCAATTATCTCACTCTTTTCTCTCTCGTATTATAACTCTTGATTATTGATTTCCAAATGATTTTCAAAAAGCTTTTTCAATTTTACCAAGAATGTTTCACTGTTTTTTCATAAACAAAACACCAAAAGATTTTTTTTTAAATGTCAAAAGTTTTTTTTTAAAAAAAAAATGTGTAATTGAGATTCTGCCATTGCCTGCATCCTTCTCCTATCATGATAAAAAGTTTTTTAAAAATGTTACCATATAATAGGAAATTAGGTTGCATGCTATAGACCACATTCCCAACAGTCTTTGGTAGGGAAACAAAATTGGGCAGGAAAATTGATTTTTTTTTCAGTAAGTATATTTTCAAAAATCAACTAAGTATTTGTTTGGAATTCAGCTTGAACTTGTTTTTAATCAAAAATTAAAAAATATATATTTTTAAATTATTTTGATATGTTGATATTAAAATAATAAAAAAAAAATAATGTATATTTAGACAAAAATTAATAGATGAGAAAATAAAGGAGTTAAAAAGAAGTATAATTAAAGAAATGAGAGACCAAACGAAGGCAACTAAAAGTAATTGTCTAAGAAACTATCCCTATATCGCACACCCTAAGATTATAATTTATCGATATTCCTCGCTTCAAATTTGATTTTTGCATGAAGCTTAAAGCCAAGAATTTATTTCCTAGATAGAAATTGCTTATTTGAAGTTAAATTAACTCTAATTTCCATAATTAGTACGTAACGGGAAGGTCTATTCTCACTAAGTAGTTTGTGAATTTCAGGGCTTTCAATAAAACAAAATAAACAATGTATAAAAAGAAAGATGGTGTCAAAATCAAATTATGGTGTGGAGAAAGCCAGCCATACACTATTATCTAGTAATTTTAAATGTCCTTCATTTTTTTTGTTAGGAAGGAAAGATAAGGTTAGAAATTGAATGGGTTTGAGCTTTTACAATAGTATTATTATCAGTCCATTAATATACTTTAATTCATTAAATATAAAGAATTTTTACTCTTATAAATTTATAGCTTTTACATTTGTATCAGATTTAAGGTAAAAGTTCAAGATTCTAGCTAACAAGATTAAAGTTTTAATTAAATTCTATTAATTATTAAGAATATTTTAAAACTAATTATTTTTCTAATTAACTAGATATAAAGATTGAGTGAGTCTAGTAGAAGAAAATGGGGATTGATTGAACAAACGTTTCATTTTATTTTGTCATGGATGCAAACATTTATGAGCACATAAATTATGTATCATAATATAATTTAAAGACACTAACAAATAACACAGGAATTAATGGAAATATACACACCTTATAGTAGAGAAAGGAATGGAAGGTTCACGATCACTTAGACACCCACAACCTCTTTATTAGTCGATTGCAACCACAAATATGATCCTTGATGTATATAGTGTTACTATAATTATGATCTCTCAGGTCTTTGTTTTTTAAATGATAATTAGGGGTAAAACTAGAAGCACCTGAGAAGAAGACAATAATAAATTAAATGAAGAACTCTCTCCCACTTCCAAGGATAAAACTTGAGTTATATGATTGTCCAAAGAATATGATTTGCCCATAAAGATGATTGTCCCTATATTCCACTAAAGGAAATATGATTTGCTCATAAATATGAGGAGTGCATCTCATTGGTCAGGTTTTGGGTTTACTCCCTAGAGATCATCGGTTTGAGTCACATATCAGCTAGGGTCACTGGAGATTTTAATTGGTCATTAGCTTCAAGATCTGTAAGATTAATTGAGATACGTATAAGTTGACCCAGACATTCACTTTCCAAATAGAAAGAAAATTCCTTGCTTCAAAAATGATTTACTTATGAAGTACGCTAAAGACAACAAAATTTGCAAGCTAAAGATAGATTCTCATATCTTTTTTTTTTCAATGCATGAAGACCAATGACTTCATGGGTAAGCCAAAACATTATTGTTGCGTGCACAAAACTAATTTAAGGTGTAATATGTCATAAAACCTTCAATTTTTTGTATTATCATTCTCTCATATAATATTTTTTTTATTAATAAATAGCAGTATCATAAAATATAACTTCACTTGAAAGGTAAATTAGATAACTCATTAACCCATAGAAAATGGTTTGTTTCATATAATACTAATTCATTAGGGATTAAAATTTTAGAAAAAAAAAACAATATAATTTTTTTTATGAATACACCTGTTTGGCATACTCTAAATCCAACATAAAATGACAGAACTATCCCGAGTTTTGTGAGAAATTTGCAATTCTAATTGCACGTCCATAGATATTTTCATTTGCATGAACTCAGATATATGTGTCCGGTAAATGCACGACCTGAGAATGTGGTTGAAGATGTTTTGAAAAGTATTTTTTTATTTAGAAATGTATTAAAATGAATTTTTTTATTTTTAAAAATTATTTTAACATCAGTACAAGAAAATCATCTAAAAACACCATAAATTTTTAATTTAAAGTAAAAAATAATTTTTTTTTTCATAAAAATGCTTTTGAAGCGGAGTATCAAACATCCTCTTTGCATGCAACATGTGAAGTGTGTTTGAGAAATCATGGTATGGTATAAAATACAAAGGAAATAAGAAAATTAAAAACACAAATTAATTCTTCGTGTGCTTATGCATTGTGGAAGTGAACTAATTTTGATCGTTTAACTATTTATATATAGTAAATTGTTTGGTAATTTAATTAGTTATTTTAATTGTGGATGTATTGTTAATTATAATTATTTCTATTTACATTGTCACTATTGGGTTTAAGCAAAAATATTAATATATTTCATATTCATTAAAATGCCTAACAATTAGCTTACCAAAAAAAAGTTGGTTTAAGGGTCTTTTTAAGGGGTTCCTGTTCATAAATAAAAAAATATTAATAATAATTAATTATATATTTGAAAAAATTATAATATGGATATAGATTAAAATATTAATGATAACTAAATATGTAATTCACTCTATACTTATGAAATTCAATTATCTTAGTCTCTTCTCTCTCAAATTATAATTCTTGATTATTGATTTCCAAATGATTTTCAAAAAGCTTTTTAAATTTTACCATGCATTTGTTTCCCTATTTTTTCATAAACAAAACACCAAAAGAAGTTTATAAAAAATTGTCAAAAGTCTTTTTAATAAAAAATTAATAAAAAATAACTGTTTTGATATTAATGTAATTTTAGACGAAAACTATTTTGAAGAAGAATATCATAAATGGTCACGTACTTTATTTGTTGAAAAGATATCAATTTAATATTTTTTTTTATATTTTTAATTTATTGATGTTAAAAATAAAAAAAAGATCATTTTATTATATTTTCAAGTAAAGAATATTTTTAAAAGTATCATGTTGCTACCCAATTTTTTGACTCTATGTTTTTTTATGTTTCGAAAAAATATTTCAAAAATAGATTTTGGGTTCAAGGGTGAAATCGAGCAATTTGAGAGCTTAACGGTCGGTTGGGGGTTAGATCGCGAAAATCAGGAGTCAAGGCCCAGTTTAGAAGATCGCGTAAAGTCAAGGTCGAGATTGAATTTTTGATGGGATTTAATTGCATAAAGAGTTTAAATCCATTTGGGTGCAATTAAAGAAATTTTTAAAAGACAAAATCATATTTTTACCTTCTTTTGATTTTTTGAAATCTGCATTAAAAAATTAGCATCACTGTTCCGGCATGTTACATTTAATTTAAAATCACGGTGATCGGTCAGCAGATCAATCAATCTTTCTTCCTTTTCAAATTTGATTTTTCTTCTCAATTTATTTCCAGCGTGATTTCCTTCTTAATCTATCTCCAACGTGTTTTCTTTCCCAAACCTATCTCCAGCGTGATTTCTTTTTAATTCTCCTGTTCATTGCATTAAACATCATGCATGACCAAACTTAGATTTTCCTATTCAGTCATTTTTTTCTTCCCATTAGTCAGCAACATATCAGTCATTATTCCTAAAATCGTGAGCTTTGTGAAAATTGGATCTCCGCGCGATTTCCTGCCTGATTCTACTCTCTTTCTCCTTAAATCTCCTCTGTTTCCTTCCTCATCGTTGATCTACACGGCTATAAATAGCAGCGCAGGTGAAGAAGAAAAGAAAGAAAAAAAGGGAACGAGAGGGATGAGGGGACAAGAAATTTACGTGAAAATCTTCTAACCTTTTCTGCTCTCCTTCAATCTCGATTTTGCTCTGTTCTTTCTCTAAAGAACAGACCTCCAATTTTGCTTCCTCATTCTCGGCCAAGCCAAGAGTAACCATCCTTTACCACCAAATTCTAGCCAAAAATCATCCCCATAGACCACCTATCTCTCCATAAACTCAGCCTCAATTCAGGCAAAAGATTCTTGCAGAATACAGTCACCCCTGCAACGTGAACGGAAATTTTCCGTCGACCATTCCGGCGAGCCCAGGCCACCATCTCCGACGATACAACGACCAGAAGAATCACCTCGACGTCCTCTATTCAAAGGTGTTAACAGGTAAGCCTTTCATTGCATTTGAAAAATCACATTGTTACTGTTTATCTTCCTCGTTCGCATGCAGAGGGGAGTGAATTCGTTCACTCCCCGGGTCGGGTCATGTTGGTCCGGGTTTGAAACCCGGCCCGACCACTAAGGGGCTGGACTTCCAGCCCATCTATGCTGGAAGCCCAACCCGAGAGAAAGATGGACCTTCAGCCCGTCTGGCTGGGTCCAGTCCAAGGGTCCTTGGGCCGAAGCCCAGCCCCACAGGCGGGCTGGCAGCCAGCCCTTACCTATATATATATATATATATATATATATATATATATATATATATATATATATATATATATATATATATATATATATATATATATATATATATATATATATTATTATAATTTTTAAAAAATTAAAAATAAAATAAAATTTTAAAAAAACAATTTTTTTAAAAAAAATTTTTAAAAAAAAATTTTTTTTTTTTTTTTTTTGCATACGGGCAATACACTTGCATGTTTTTTTAAAAGGGGTTCTTCTTTAAAAAATATATATATATATATATATATTTTATCTTGGGTTTGAAAAATGAGTTTTAACATGGATTTTGCGAAAAAGAAAAAAACCATTTCTTGCATTTTGAGTTTACAACAAGTTTGTAAAATCAAAAGGGTATTGGCCAATATTCAAAAAAAATTAAATCTTTTTTTTTTTGGTCTATTATTCACCGTCGGTATTTGGATAAATAAGTCCTAAAAGGGGTTAAAATCCAAAATATTCGGTGGGAATGATATGCTATTATTCACTGTTGGTATTTGGGTAAATAAATCCTAAGGGGTTATTACTCAAAATATTCGGCAAGAATAATATGCTATCATTCACTATCGGTATTTGGATAAATAAGTCCTAAAGGGGTAAAAATCTAAAATATTCAGTGGAAATAATATACTATTATTCAATGTCGATATTTTGGATAGTTAAATCTTAAGGGTTTAGTATCCAAAAATATTTGACGAAGTAATTTCCCATTTTCCATTTACTTAATATATGTTTTTGAGAGAGCTAGTCATAAGCAAACAAAACATCAAGCGACTTACCTTAGGTAGGGCATACTGGGGTGCTAATATCTTCCCTTTACGCAACCAGTCTTTTACTTTAGAATCTCTGAAAGAACAGTCTTAGGTTTCCTAGTAACCATAATACTAGGTGGCGACTCCCTTTTGCAAAAATAGATAATCCTCGACATTTAATCCCCGCTCACGAGGACGAGTTGCTACGATGCCGCATACTAAAATTTTTGAGGTGCGACATGTATGTATTGTCAATACATGATTTATTTTCTAAAACAAAAATGCCATATAATAGTAAATACTAGTTGAATGCCCGCACTACGCTATGGGTGTAGTGCGGGAGAAACAAATAATTTTTACAACTTTTGAGATTAAAATAAAATATTTTAATATATAAAATTTGATATACTTAAAGGAATCAACATTGTCTATTATCTAATAATAATATTGAAGTCTCAACTTCTAAAATTATCATTACTATTATTGTCAAAAAATTAAACATTGTTAAACATATCTGAGAGGGAAACAAAAAAACATATTAATAAAAAAGCACGTTGGAACAAAAACTAAAATTATTATTATTATTATTATTATTTCGTTAATAACAAGAATAAAACAAAATTAAATCAAAGGCTAAAAAAAAAAGCTTAAAAACATTAACAAAAGAGCAAATAACAAAGTAAAATAAATGATAAAAAATAAAAATTATTGATTGGAAAAAAAATCATTTTATTTGAAACATTAAAAGATTAAATTATCATTATTATTATTATTATTATTGTTATTATTGTTATTATTATATTTTTTTTAATAATGAAAGAAAAAAATGAAAGAGCAAAAAAATCCTAAAAACCTCAACAAAAGATCAAACAAAAGTTTTTTTTATCATTGTTATTACTGTTAAAATAATAAAAATTATCAAATTATCCCTAGAGAAACAAACCTAAAATTAAAACTATTGTTGTTGTTGTTGTTGTTGTTGTTGTGTTAATAATGTAAGAAATAAAATAAATGAAAAGAATCTCAAATATCAATTTATCAAGGGATTAAAATCCAAAATTAAAACTATCAGGGACAAAATGAAAATTAAATATATTATCAATTTCAATAAAAGGATTCAATTGAAGAAATTAAAACTTATGTACTGTATTTATTGAATAATTTAAACTCAATTCGAAAATTAAAAGAAGGAGGACCGAAGTGAAACATTGACATTCAATCAAATTCCAATCGGAGGATCCAAACGAAGTAAATCAAAACTTATCCAACAAAAATCGAGACAAAAACAAAATCAAAAGTCAAGGGATTGAAATGAAAAGTAGCACAAATCGGGGACTCTCCTGCACTTTTATGTGCAGGAGAGAGAGAGAAACGTGGTCGGTGACTTTAACCTCGTCTCTCGACGCGCCACGGACATTTTTAGGGGATGCGCCATCGCGAGAGGAAGACCACGCGTAGACGCTGCCGCTCTAGATGTTAGTAGCTCATCTCCGACCATCGTATGTCGCCGCACGTGCCACTTAAACAGGGCGTAAAGTAGGACGACACGTGTGCCACATACACTAACAATAACCGAAAAAAGGGGTCAATTATCGGATCGTCCCTGGACCAAAGTCACTGCTTTTGTCTTATTAGGAGCTAGAACCGTAATTATCCATTTTAAATATATTTAAAAAAGCTGCGGCAGACCGGATCGGATCGGTCCGATCCGTACACGTGCAATTACATGAATGACCCTTACCCTAAACCCTTTTCACCTTCGAGACGGAGCCTCTATTTTGTCTTATTATCTAGACTAAAAGCGTAAAAACACTGTTCATCGAAGAAAAAAACAGTGGACAAACTCGCGCGATGCACGTACGAAAAATATACATTTCACAAGTGCAAATATCTCTTGTGCTACAATAAAAACCGAGGTCTTTTAGATTATTGTATAATAATAGTATGCACCATACCTGTTCCCCTCTTGGCATGGAAACATGATCTGGTAAGGAAAATTTAAAATATCTTGTTCAAAATTTGTAGGTGAATTTTCCAAATCAAATAAGCATGAAAGGTATACTTAAACGGTCGGCTACTTTTTAGCATAATTCGGACGGTAGAAACTTGAGCAATTATTTCGCATTGTTGTCCATCGACAAATTAGATATTGTGCTTTGATAATGTTGAGTAAACACATCATAACCCCCCATTGCAATCAACATTCAAACTTAATTTTGAGTTTTATTCCATTTGATCCTTGTATATTGTTGACTTTGTTTTATTGTAGCCACTCACTCTGCGTGAATTTATTATTTTTTAGTATTTGGAAATCATGTTAATGTTCTAATATCAAAAATAAATTTGTAAAAATAATAATTAAATAAATGTTATTTTATTTTATAAATATCACCACATCAAAACTCTATAGTTTGTATTCCTATGAGATACTTTGTTGATAAGATAACTCTTTTGTTTTCTAAATGATATAATTACAAAGAGGATAAATATGTAAAAATTAATTAGTAATAATTAATTGGGTGTCCTATGTACTCTTATTTCCTGGTACATGGTAACATTTTTCTAAAAGGATTGGTCTCGATGATAGCAAATATGTATATTTGTTTGATATTGTGCTTCTAATTGTATTTGAGTGTGTTTTAAAACAAAAAATAGAAAAATAATCAAACTTTCATCCATTGACAACTTCAACATTGAATTAATAAGAAATAATATTTATTTATTTTGCTTTGTTTTTACAATGTTAGCTTGATCATGACCAGCACAAGCCAGCAAGAATTCTTGTTCATGAAGCATCTATTCAAATCAGACTGCTCTTGATGAGCTATAATGGCCATATCCCAGAGTACGCAAGAGCAAGATGGAATATTTTAGAAAAATGGAGGGCATTCGTGAGGATCTATACTCCTTCGATCTAAGTGGTTTTTGTTAGAGAATAATATAAATTATGTCATAAAATCTCACTTAAAAGTTTAAACTTTTAGAAGAGATGGTTACTTAACATAGTATCGGAGCTTTGTTGACCCAACGATCACGAGTTCAATTTTACCATCCCCATTAAATTTAATAAAAACCCAAGTACAAGGTAATGTGAGTCTGTGCAAGTTTCAAGCTCAAAGAACTTTCATTCGAGGAAGTGCATTAGATAATAATATAAATTATATTATGAAAATTCACTTAAAATTTTATACGAGGAGATGTTTACTTGACATTTGGCAGTGCTCATTTTAATTACATGTTACAGTTGCCATGCACGTTGAAGACTTGCTCCGCGGGAACAAAGGTTGGGCCTTCGAGAGGATCGGTTCGGTTTTAGGCTCTATAATGGGCGTAAGCCCTTTTTCTATTGCTTTCTTTTCTAAGGCCTTGTTTTGGGCCAGGCTAGGTTTTTTTTTGCTCTCGGGATAGGCAGCCTGCATCCAGAGTTTTTTAGCAGGCCTTAGGGCTGGTGCTTGTTTGCTCCAAAGCGGACTACGCTTCCCTGCTTCTTTCAGCCTGAGCCCATGTGCCGGAGGTAGCAGGCCCACTATAAATTTTCCACATGAGATATAGGAAATGAGAGACTTAACTTATTATTCTTATAAATTTTCCAAAGATGGCATACTACCTACTAAAATCACCATGGACCCCATTCACAAAACTCAAGAAGAAAACTAAAAACACCCTTTATAATTCCATATCAGGTAAATTGAATAAATTAGACAAATTTTTATATTTTTTTATTTCATGAAGATTTTTATATTTTTATATTTTTTGTATTTTTTATTATTATTTTATTATTTTTATGGTGTTAGTATAATTATGATCTCTCAAGGTTTTGTTTTTAAAAATCACAATTAGGGGAAAAGGAATGCACCTGAAAAGAAGACAATAACAAAATTAAATGAAGAACTCTCTACCACTTCAAGGATAAAACTAGAGCTATATGATATGTCCTAATATCCCAGTGAAGGAATATGATTTGCCTGTAAAGAAAAATAAGAGAAAAAGGAAGAAGGCATTCCTTACTTCAAATTGGAGTTACTTATAAAGTGAGTAAAAAAAATAACATAAGTTTTAGACACTTCAATGAACAATAAAAACATTTTAGTTTTTTCTTTGAATAAATACAAGTATTATAACATATGACTCTACTTGATGGATCGATAAAATAACTCAAGACTTAAAAAAATATATGTTTCTTACAATATTAATTTAAGATTTTTTAAAAAAAGAAACCTTTTAAAAAACCATATAAATATTCTTTTTATGAATACACATGTTTGAGTTTAAATGACATACTCTAAATCCAACAAGAATGACAAAACTACCGCTGATTTTTATGAGAAATTTGCGAGTCTAATTGCACGCCCATAGATCTATTCATTTGCCTGAACTCACATATAAATATATGTATGTGTATGTGTGGCCGGTAAATGTTATGAATGTGCCTGTATTACGGAAGTGAAATAATTTTGACCATTTAACTATTTATAATAATAAATTGTTTGGTAATTTAATTATGTTTTCGTAATTGTGGATGTATTGTTGTTTATAATTATTTCTGTTTACATTGTCATGATTTAGTATACTATAAAATATGCAGGTTGAATTAAAAAAATTAATGTAAGAAAAATGTTTTTCTAGAGAAAAAATTAATTGTTAGAGAATTTACCAAATATAACTCAAATGACGTTATAAGTCTAAAAGAAACAATTTCAAGATAATATCTTTTTTTAGTATTAAGATAAAAATATATTAGATTGAACTTTCCTAGATTAACATGTTAAATCAACAATCATGGTTATAAGAAATTTATAATCATGTATAAATCAAATCAAAGTAAATTATGAAACCTAACTCATAATCAATCTAATGTTATAGGACCTAAAAAGTTAACCTATTAAACTCGTAACCTGGTCATAAGATCAAGATAACCTCATTCAAAGTAAATCAAAATAAAGTATGAATCTTAATTCTTAATGAATTCAATATCAAATGATGAGATTAAAAAAGAAATTAATTAATCCGAATTATCAAACCGAGATAACCCCATAAAAAATTAAAAAAATATCTAACTTAACTAGGTTAACTTATCAAATTCATGACTTTTATCATGCGACTGAAATGACCTCATAGAGAGTAATTCAAAACAAATTATGAAGTTTTATTCTCAATTATCAAACTAAGTTAACCATTAAGTCTTTATTTACATGTCATGAGACCAGGTTAATCTACTACTATCAGAATAAACTAAACAAATCATGGGTCTAGTTTTCATTAAAGCAAAATACTAAATGATAAAATTATAAAAATGAGTTAGACCGTAAAACCCACAACTCGGCCCATAATAAACAATTAGCAAACATTATGCCCTTGGTTTTTTAAGTTTTTTAAGTTTCGGACACTTGAAAGAAACACAATTGGGCAACCAAACACATGCCCTTATTTCTCGCAATAATTACATAGGTAGACAACATAGATACCCTTAGTTTTTTAAGTTCACACAACAAATACATAGATAGATGAGTCCATATATATCCTTCTTTTAGGATTTCTTTGGCAAAAAAATATTGTTACAATGTGAAGTCGAATTGTATCCCATTGCCAATGAAATACTTGAAATCACTTCCACCAATTAAAATATATTTGTAGCCCTACAGCTCTCACCACACCATCTTCACCTCCATCTTTTTCCTTTTATCCTCTTTAATTGGCTCGGATCAACCAGTGCTTGAATCCTCAGCTACTTTGAGATGCCTGCAAAACCAATTCAAACATGGCATACACTTTATTATTGAGTGAAACAAAAACACTAAAAGAGAGGCAGGAAATCAAAGTAGAACCAGTAGCACCTCTAACTGAGCGCTCATTGAAACATTTGTTTTATTAGCAAATTTTATGGCCAGCTTTGGACATTCATCCACCATCAAATCCACCATACGAGGGAATAACAAATCATCACATCCAAGACTGAAGCATACTATACTTGGTAGATTATCTAGACTCGGGAATGTCAAATTAGGAAACACCATCTGCTTCTCAACATTGACAGGTGCAGCATCATCATTTTGCCCAAATACTCCCAGTAATTGAGAGGAATCTGCTACTTCAAGTCTTTGGAGCTTTGGGAGACCTGAAGCCATGGCGACTGGGAACAGACTCCTCAACTTGTTGCATCTTGTGATTTCAACTTTACACAAATTGGGGAAGCATAAAGATTGAAGATCACTTCCACACAATATCTTATCCTTTTCATCATTAGCTATGATTTGCTCCAATTCCGAACAATCTGATATAACTAGTAATTTTAGTTGAACTAGACTAGCAACCATGCTGCATGTGAATACATGTGTCAGTTTCTCACAATACCACAACTGCAAAGTAGTCAAATGGCTCAGCGCGAGACCCTTCCATATACACCTCATGTCAGGCAAGAGCCACAAGACTAATTTTTTCAATCTCAAGAGTGAAAGTTCAAGCCCAATTCTTCCATTAGTTACAAAACTTCCAACCTGCATTAATTCTTGTGCTCCTTTGCAGTAAGTAATATGTATTTCTCTCAAATTTGTAAGCCCCTACATAAAAAAAAAATTATGATAATCTAAATATAAATTATTATTTTATACTAGTTAAGTTAAAAGAAATCATGAAAGAAATTATACTTAATTACTACAAATATAGTTTTTATATTTTATTTATAATAATAAAAATTATGACATTAACAAAAAAACATTTTTAATTTTACGTATTACTAAAACTTCTTGTATGACTAAAACTTCTTGATCATTTATAATTATTTTTTCATACAAAAGGTGATAATATAACCCAATTAAATATATGTATATATATGTGTATGTATGTATATGTATATGTTTTTCAAAGTCAATACAAATTTGTTTAGAAACTTTGATAAAATAACCCAATTTCTTTAACTTTTATCATAAATTACAGCACTGAAACAAACAACTCAATAATAGATGGAGATTTAATTTTTTTGTTTTCCATTAATTGGCGGAAGAGCCTCAATTTCGCATATGCATTACTTTAGTTTTAGAAATCTGAAGGAAGAAATCAGAAATTATCACTATGTATTGAATTTTCCAGTTTCAATTAATCAGCGGAGAAATATAAAGGACTTACTTGGAGTTGTGCCAACAAATCACCCAATTCTTCATTACCTCGAACAGCTAACTCTTGCAAAGAAGGCAATTGGGCAATAAAATTCTTTGGACCATAGAATTCGCATCTTGAAAGAGATAATTTTCTTAGTTGAGGGAAGTTGATGATGCCATCTCTGTTGAGTGCATCTCCTTCTCCACTGTAAAATATTAGCACCAAATGCAATCTCCATCTCTTCTAGGTTCAGAAGACTTGGAGACACGGAGACAGGGAAGACATATTCCAGTTCATCACAACCACTTATACGGAGAGTTTTTAATTTTGGGAAGCCAGGAGACTCTGGAATTATTTCCCTTTCGTCATCCTTTTCACTGATAAGATGCTTCAATCCAGTGCAATAATTTATCCGTAGTGTTTCTAGATGAACAAGACTTTGAGCCAGGTGCGGTGTGAAGATAAATGTCAGCTTGTCAAGCAACTCCAACTTCAGATGAATAAGACTTCGAAGGCTGACATGACTGGTGGGCCCCTTCCATATGCATTTGAGCTCAGGCAACCCTCGTAGCACTAACCTTGTTATGGATGACAGCAGTCGCAACTCCTTCACCTCACTGCTTCCTTCATCACCCTCACCAAATACAAATACCTCTTCCAATGATTCACAGTCTTCAATTTCCACACATCCTTTCAAAGCTTTCCACCATTTTACTTGAAACAGAGTGCGAGTATCCCTACATCCTTTCACTTTCACATTTTGTAATCTTTGTAAGAAGTCCTTTTGTGAAACATGGCTGGTCATCTGAGCACCGGAGAATGCTATATTTTCTAAACCCTTAACGGAGGTAAAACCAATTTGAGACACAGTAGGTAACAACTGCTCAAATGTCTTTGTGTTTAAGGATGCGGCGTTGATATGATGCAAATATAATCTTGTCGAGGTTGGGTGCTCTGGTCTTGAATACCCATTCCCCAACACCAAATCATATCTGAGCAACCTGGGAAAAACAAAATCTCTGGGAATACATTCAACCCTCGGTATCTTCAATGATAATACAGCTAAATAAGACAACAAATTTAGTTCTGTTAGGCTTGCATTCATTCCTCCTGTGCTGTCACCTCCAAAAACACCCCATCTGTTGAAGCTAAGACTCCCGATTAGTAGTTCTTCTAATTTCTTCAACCTTCCAATCAAATTCACAGGAATCCTTCTTAGACTATAACAACCTGTCACATCCAACAACCTTAACTCCTTGAGCTCCCCAATTTCATTAGGTAATTCCTCAAGGGAAGACCACCCTATAAAACCAAGAATCTGAAGTCTTTGCAGATTTCTCAACCAAATTAGGTCATTGCATTTACACTTGATCAATAGCAACGATTGAAGGTTCGTTAAGAATTCAAGTGATTGCAATGACAAACACCCTCCCTCTAGAGACAAGACTTCAATTTCTTTCATACCTTCAAAAAACCTCTCTGGAACTCTCAAGTCATTATCCAGTTCTAATAATAGAACTTTCAGCTGTGGACACACTAATCCTTCAGGAAGTTCTGCTAGTTTATTGCCCATTAACGAAATTGTTGTACAACCTTCAAAGCTTTTATTGCTCATTGGCCACTCCTTCAACCCAATGCCAGCCTTTACCATGAAACCATGTTCTTTAGATGATGCTATCTGAATAGCAACATCGCGAACCAAGTCATGCATTTTCACATACATTTTAGATTCAATGCCTAACAGCATGCAACAATCTTTGAGGGTATTTATCACCACAAAAACTTGTTTCCTTGCATCTTCAATGGACTCCAAATCTTGATATATCTCGTAGCCAACCGCGTATCTCATCAAGTCCTCAATTGGAATGTTGTAATCTTCTGGAAATAAACAACATAGCAAGAAACATAACTTGGTTTTCTCATGCTTCAAATAATCATAGCTTAACTTAAGACATGAATATATATTTTTTCTTCACCAATTTGTTCCATGTGCTGAAATTGAGAGTTTTTGAGGTCTTTATATGCTTGTTCCCACTCAATAGTAGATTTATCTCTGAGAGCCCTTCCCACTGTCACAAGTGCTATTGGCAATCCTTGACATTCTCTCGCAACCTTCTTTGCCACTGTGTACAAGTTATAGTCCCCATCACGTAAATCTGCATTGATTTTGAATAAAGCCCATGCTTCATTTTCTGATAAGATACTTAAGAACACTTTTTGCTGGCACTCCATATAAGAACATATGTCTCTAAGACGTGTTGTTAGAATAACTGTACAACCCCTGTGAGCATCACCAACTGGGATCCCTATCTCTTTCAAGTTAACATATTTCCAAACATCATCCAGGATTACAAGCAACTTCTTTTCTGTCTTGAGTCTCTGCCATAATCGATTTGCTCTCCCTTCTTTGGTTGTTTCGTCAAAATGCAGACCTAGACGATCTGCCATTCGATCTTGAATGTCTATCACATTTGGATTCCAGGATACTATAGCCAATAAAACTTCATCAAATAGCTGCGTCTCTTTGGCTCTCCTGCCTACTTCTTTCACCAGGGTGGTTTTACCCATCCCTCCTATGCCGTACAGTCCGATCATATTGACGTTGTCGTCTTTGAGAGCTTTCATAATCTGTTCGAAAGCTTCTTTTGATGATTCTGAGGGTGTGAATTCCTTTAATGGAAGAAATTCTATGTCTTTAGGAGGTGCTTTGTGGGCCACTTTTGTTCGAAAATCTCGGCTATTTTCTTCAAGTTTTCTCAAAGTCTCCGTCTTTTTTTCCAGCGCCTTGCTTAGCTTGAATATGCGAATCCACTTTGGACACCAAGTGAAGCATTTGCCATTTTTTCCATTTTCATTTTCCAAGCGATTCACACCTTTCATCTCTTTTTGCATCTTCCAGCCATTTGTTGACATCAATGTCAATTTCTTCAGCATTTCTTTTAGCAACGTTGACAGCATCTTGCAGACGATAAAATGCCAAAGCCATGTTCAACATTTGTTCATCGAATTCCTGAACAAAATTGTTGAAACAGAACATGTAACGGAACTGCTTTATTACTGGTTCCACCAATAGTTCTGTTATCTTAGATACAATGGATCCACCAACACCTTCGATAGCCATTTTCCACGAGTCTGAAAAATCAGAGAAATAAGAATTCCGATGGTGAGAGTGAGTGAATACAAGTAAAATAGACATCGAAAGGATAAGAATAGAAATTTCATTACCTTAGTTTGTGAAAATATGCGTGAAAAGCATTGGTACTGATTGCTCAACGAGGAACAACACGGGGAGGCCTGTATGGAATCCAACTTCAAAAGCAACAAGGTAAGGAAGGTATAAGTGTACGAACCAATGAACAACTAATTCCTTGTCCTCTCATCTATATATCTATCTATATGCCATTTAGAAAAGTTACCTGGGTGTAATATCTTTAAATGAATTTCTTATTTATTTTAAATTGTCTTAACGTTGTTAATAAGAGAAAGATTATTAAAATCTTTCATTTCTTAGTTCTTTAAATGTGTTATTCCTTTGATATCTTTATTCAACTCTAAGAGTTTATTTGCTTGGATTCAATTACAACGACTTCATATTAGATATAAATTTATTGAATAAAATTTAACTTTAAAATAAATTTTAATTTTATTGGAAATCTAAGACAATTAATATTGTTATGGAGTGGAGAATCAAAAGAGTAAAAACAACTTCAAATAAAAAATGTGAAAAGAGGTGACAAGTACCTATTGAATTGTAAAAGATTGTTTGATTATGATAAAATTAAAATAAAAGGTTAGCAGGAACATGCACGGTGTGTAAAAACCGGGAAATGTAAATTATTTTGCTGATTTGCTTTTATATTTCAAAAATATTTTTAAATATTTTTATTTGTTTTAAATTATTTTTAATAATTTTAGATTCTTTTGATGTTCTAATATTAATTCACAGCAAACTAATGAACTAAGTGTGCTCTAAATGATTGAGATTTCACCAATGATTTTAGAAGTGTTTGACACCACAGTCTACAGTCTAACTACCTTTTAAAAATTTCTCCTGTAAGTTTAATCGTTTTTGTATTTTCAAATAATTTTAATATTAAAAATAAAATAATTGGTTTTCTGTAAAATAAAGAAGAAGATAAATACCAGAAGTACAGAGGAAAAGAAAAAGGTAAAATGTAAGGTTGTGTTTGTTCTGAATTCACTTTTCAGAAACCACTTTCCAAATTTTCCTGTGTTTGTTTGTCTTTCAGAAAGTTGGTCAACGGAAAACACTTTTCAGTCAAAGAAAAATTTGGCTTGGTTTTCAGGAAAGTGTTTTCTAGAAAATTTGGACGAAAAACACTTTCTCGAAGTTGTGAAAAATTTAGAAATGTCATTATTTGCTGATTATATCAAATTTGATCCTCAAACTTTTGATTGCTATATATAATTTATTTTGAATATTTATTTTTCAATTCCATCTCTTAAAATTTAATTTTTATATTAATTTTGGTCCTTATTTTTATAATTGCTATTTGTTTTTTTCTTATCATTTTTTTATTGAAATTTTTTATCTATCAAATTTGGTCCTCATTTTTTTTATTTTTACTTATTTTATTTGAAATAATTTATGAAATGTTAATTATTATTATTTTAATTTATTCACCTTTCATTTTTTTTAATTTTTTAGATTTGATCTCTATTATTTTGATTATTATTTATTTTATTTGAGATAATTTATGAAAATATATATTTTTTCAATTTTATTCTCATTGAACCTTTTAATTTGTAAGATTTGTTCTTCATTATTTTAATAAACTTGAAAAAAATTAATTTATTAATAAATTATTTTCCAGTTCATTTTTCATAACACAAACATATACTGTAAAGTATTTTCCAATTCATTTTTCATAACACTACCAAATATCAGAAATTCACTTTTTAGAAATTCATTTTTTCTAAATTCACTTTCCATCACTCTACAAGAAACACACCAGACTATCTATTAATTACAGGACTACCGTGGGGTCGAAAGTTGATGAAAGCTGAAGGATCAATGAGGGCCTGTCAAGTTGGATCTGGTTGTCTGCCACTCAGGGCACATATTTTCTTATCCGGAGAAATTATGAACACCACCCGGTAGCTGAGAAGGGTGAGGGGGTTCATTTGTTTTGTTGTTTTCCAATCACGTGATATGCATGCCATTCATTGTAAGGTAATTCTTCGAGATGCTTTTCACCTTTGACGCTCTTCGATGATATGACGTGTCACCAACTATATTATTTTCCCAGCATGGTGCCCACATTCCACCACTTCATAGCGTTCGGTGGGTCTGTGATTGAAAGCGTAGACGCCAAATCCACGTCTTTTGAGACTGTTTTAGAAAAGAAATCAAATATACATTTACTGTGTTCACATGAATTTTGTCTTCTTTTATTGATTGTTAACATGATTGATTGTTAATTTCAACTTATTTTTAGTACACCACTAGTTAAATTGATTGCATTACGTGGGTGTATACTGAACACATAATTTTTATAATTATTGATATTGAAATAATTAATAAATATTATTAGTTCAAAAATAAAATATAATATTTATACATGTAAAATTTAATATAATAAAACACATCAATACACCGTATTATAACAACAACGAAGCCTTAATATCTAAAAAATTATTATTATTATTTCAAAAATAATAAAAATTATTAAACTACCTGAATAAAAAACTCAAAAATATTAACAAAAGAAGAAGCTAGAAAAAAAATAAAATTATTATTATTATTATTATGGTGTGAATATTGGGAAAATAAATTCTATAAAAGAATAAAAAAACTCAAAAAATTTAACAAAAAGGAAAAAATACTAGTTAAAAATCATTTGATGTGAAAACAATAATAAAAATCCAAAAGAAAGAAAAAGGAAAAACAAAATAATAAATATCAATTTTATTATTACTATTATTATCTATATATCTAAAAGGCATCAGTTAAATGTACAGTAAATTACTGTAGATTGGATGTTTTGCATTTGTACTCCACAGGAGTACAAATGCCTCTTTTTTTTTTTTAAATTTCGTTTTTTTTTTAAATTCTTTTTTTTTCTAAATTTTGTTTTTTTCTTTTTAAATTCTTTTTCTATAAATTTCGTTTTTTTTTAAATTCTTTTTTTTCTAAATTTCGTTTTTTTTTTTAAATCCTTCTTTTTCTTATAAATTTCGTTTTTTTTCTTTTTAATTTTTTTTTTTCTAAATTTCATTTTTTTTAAATCCTTTTTTTCTTATAAATTTCGTTTTTTTCTTTTTAAATTCTTTTTTTTTTTCTAAATTTCGTTTTTTTTCTTTCTAAATTTCGTTTTTTTGTTTTTAAATCCTTTTTTTTCTTCTAAATTTTGTTTTTTTTTTCTTTTTAAATCCTTTTTTTTTCTAAATTTCGTTTTTTTTAATCCTTATTTTGGAAAGTGTTGCTTTTCGTTTGTTTTTTTTATTTTTTTAAATCCTAATTTTAGAAAATTACTCTGTAAAAGTTGTTTTCGTTTGTTTGTTTTTTTAACTTGGATATCAATGACAGCTTACACGTATCACGATTAATCTCCGGATCTATTTTTTTCCTTTTTTTGTTTCCACTTCTACATTTCCCCCCTTTTTTCCACTTATATTTTTTTCCCATGACCGGGGTGTCCGAGTTATTTTATGCACAACATGATTTTTTTCTCATTACTTGTTTAAAAGGTGTTTTTCCTTGCATTGTTTTTTAATAACCATGCTTTTTTTAATAATAATGTTCACAGATTCAATCATTGTTTGAAGAGGTGTTTCTGTTTTTATTTTAATCGGGCTTTTTTCTTTTAAACCTGGTATCCGTTATGACTTATGCGCACTGACTAATCTTTGAATCCATTTATTATTATTATTTTTATTATCACTTACATATTTTTTTCATGACCAGGATCTCCGGATTAGTTAACGCGCCTCATGATATTTATATGTTTTTTATTTATTTTTGTTAAAGTTTCTAGAATATTTTTAATCTTTCATTAATTATATGTTCTGATATTTATTGGATATTATCTCATACTGAATATATATAGGGATAAAAACATGACCTTGGATCTTTTGAATAAAAAAATTAATATCAGTATTCTTAAATATATTTACTATAATCATATAATGAATAAATCGAATAACATAAAAAAATTGTCTTCGAATTTTAATTTTTACTTAACACAATAACAATAACAATAATAATTTAATTGTTTTTCTTGCTTACTCTTTTGTTATTGTTTTTCTCTCCATATAATCTAATAATTTTTATTGTTTTGATAGATGATGACAATGATTTTTTTAATTTTCTTAAATTTTCTAGGATAATTTTAGTCTTTCATTAATTATATGTTCTAATATTTATTGGATGGTATCTCATATGAATATATATATATATATATATATATATATATATAAATTTTGTTTTAATAATTGGGGTATCCGTGTCAACTTACATACCACCACAACTAAAACATGACCTAGATTTTTGGAATAAAAAATTAATATCATTTGAAAATTAATATTGAAATTTGGTACTCTTTTGTTTAGATTTATTTCTTAAAAACAAATTTATAATATTTTCATTTTTAATATTTTAAATATAATATTGTTGGGGAAAAGATAAACTAAAAAATAAAGATTTACGTAGGTTATCTACAATTACAAAATATACGCGTCACTTTCCATTTTGATTACATAAATTTTATCAATTATAACTATACTAAATAAATATTAAACTAATAAAATACAATACATATAAAAACAATAAATTTTCTACATAGATAAAAAACACATGCATCGCATGGGTATACCGCTTCGTCCTATATACTAAAAGAGATCAGACGATTCATTGTGGATTCAAATAGTGTTTTTTGAAATTATAGTATTTATATTTGTTTCAGAAATGAAATCACAAAAACCATTTGGACCATCGATAAGACTCTTACCAGTGGAGGCGCGACCTGGCGGGTTCGACCCGACCAGCGCCTCTTTATTTTGCACTTTCCTTTTTTTTCTTTTCTTTTTTTCTTTTTTTCTTTTTTATTGATTTTAACATTTTTTTAACTTATATTTTAATTATTATTATTATTTATTTTGATTTTTATTTTTGACTTTGCTTTTTTTCTTTTGACTTTGCTTTTTTTTTCATTTTTATTTATTTTTATTTTTTTTGACATTTTTTTATTTCTTTTCTTCACTTATATTTTTTTATTATTAATTATTTTGATTTTTTAATATTTTTTTATTGATTTTGATGTTTTTTCACTTATGTTTTTTTTTTAAAAAAAACATTTGTTGACATTTTTTCAATTATCAACTCAATAAAAATAATCATATTAGTTTTTTTCTTGCTTCTTTTTTTTATGTAGCATGTGAGGAGAATCATTGTGGATTGTAATAGTTCGCTTTCGGTTTTGGGTCGGTTTTGATCGTTTGGTTACTTTGATGTGAGATATTTAACAATTATAACGGAGTTTGAATCAAAATGATATTTGTAGCTCAATGGATAAAAGATGACTTCCTAAATAGGAGGGCAGGGTTCGACCCCTGCCAGTGCGCTTTCTATTTTGTTTTTTTGTGCTTTTTTTTTTTCATTTTTCATTTGCTTTTTTGATATTTTATTTCACTTTTGCATTTTTTTTCATTTTTCTTTCTTTTTATTATTTTGACGTCATATTTTTTTCTTAAATTTTTTATTCATTTTTTTTTAAGTTATGGATTTTTTTATTGGATAGTTTTTCCTATTATTAATGCAATAAGAATAATGTTTTTTTTCTTGCTTCATGTTTTTTAATGTTTTTTATTTTTTTTTCTCAAGATAATTTAATAATTTTTATTATTTTATCAGTAATAATAATAATATTTTTAAATGTTAAAACTTTGATGTTTCTATTGTTATAATAAAATGTATTGACGTGTTTTATAATATCAAAACTTGTATTTGTTTTTCTTTGGGTTTTTTGATTTGAAATGATTTTTTAGCTAATAATTTTTATTTTTATTCATTTTTATTTTGTTTGCTCTTTTGTTAAATTTTTTTTAGTTTTTTTATTCTTTTATTGAATTTATTTTCCTATTATTCACGTAATAATAACAATAATAACAACAACAACAACAACAATTTTAGTTTTTTTTTTCTTGCTTCCTCTTTTATTAATTTTTTGAGTTTTTTCTCGACATAATTTAATAATTTAATTTGTATTGTTTTAACCATGATAGTAATGATATTTTTAGATGTTAATCCTTCAATGTTGTTGTTGTTATAATATGATGTGTTGATGTGTTTCATTATATCAAACCTTGCATTTATAAATGTTATATTTTATTTTTGTATTAACAAAATTTATTAATTATTTTATTATGAATAATTATAAAAATATTTTGTTCAGCCATAACGTAGTGCGGGCAATTAATTAGTTATTGCTAAAACAAAACAGACCAAGATATCAAAGTTTATTCTACTTTAGTTCTTTTCCTTTTACGATCAATAAAATCACTAATTACCCTTTCTATTACCCTTTCTATACTCATCCATTTCAAGTTTGAATATAAATAAACTATGATCGAAGTTCAGAAAAAAAAAAAACAGCCCAAGATCACAAAGAACAAATGAGTTATAAACCACCACCATCAACATCACATCAATATCAAGAAAATAATGATCAAGACAAAGCAATACACTTAACTGATGATTTCTTGATAATAAAAACAGCAGAAATAGAGAGCTATAGAATTAAAGAAAACAAAGGCAAAAGATAGTTTACCTTAGAGAAAATTCAACGCTGGATCGTTTCCTTAGCTTTAACAAAGAAGGGTTTTCAAATTTCTGTTTGTGAAGAACAAAGCGAAAATCAAAGAGAGAGCTACGGTGGTGGTGATGGAGTTGCAGAAAATTTCAGGATTGGAAAAGGTTTTTTTGGTGAGTGAAAAGAAAGGGAGAATTTTGAGTACATAATTATAAAGAGGGAGAAGAGGAAGAAGTGGAGTCCACCAGGGAGTGATTGGTGGGGACAATCCTTACATTTTTAACAGCCAATAGGACAATGGATGGGTCGGAACGCTGCCGGTTTGGTTTTGTGTGTTTACTAAAATAACCAAACGATCATAACACCAAATTTCTTTAAACCTCACCCACAACCACACAATACCAAATGGCTAATAAAACCATTACAATCTGATTTTGTCCACCCATTAACCAAAACCACTTGCTTATATGATGTTTTAATTTTTCAAATTGTTAAGAAAAATAAAAATATGTAAAAACACGAGAAGGTCTAACTCGTTCAAGAAATATTAACATGCAACACAACCCTTAAATTAACAGGTCGTTTCCTTACAGGTTATGCCGAGTCAACCGGATTTCAGGTCTTTAGTAAAACAAAACAAATACAAATAAAAAGAACAAATACCGTATTTGAATCAAGAGGAAAAAAAGAGGGGGGGTTGACATTGCACAGTGCAATGTATGCCAAAAATTTATGTCGCTGTTGCAGAAGCAGCTCTTTGGTACTTTTGCAATCGCGATAGAAATGCATTTTCTAGTGGGACCCACAACTAAAAGTTGGGGTGGTTACCAAAGTTGTAAAATCCGTTCAGGATCCGTTCGTATTTTTGTTTGGAGCAGAGCGTTCGGTTTCGATGCATTCAGCGTTAGCTTCGGTTTTAGTCTTGTTCATATTTATTTAATTATATATAATTTAAATTCAAGATAAATGAACTTTAAATTATACAATACAAACATAATCTCAAAATGAGAAACATCTTTAAAATTTCAAAATACTATGAAAGTAAAATGTTCTAAAATAAAAGAAAAATACATCAAACATCTTCTACATCATTAATATAAAAATATTAGAATTTCTTACTATGCATCCCAAAAAATAGTAAATACCATAGTAAGATAATTACAAAGAGAATAGTACTGAAAATCATATGTTCAAAAAGAAAAGAAAAAAACAGATTTTGAAAAAAAAAGTAAAATTCGGAACACAATATGATATAAATAAAAAATCATAAAATATTTCTAAATACAATACAACATAATTATGACTATAAAACTTCATTAGTTAAGGTTCATATATAATTCAAAATAATTTAAAAATAAAAAACAAACAATTACTGATTTTCAAGAGTGATTACATGATGTGTGTGTGTGTGTGTGTGTGTGTGTGTATATATATATAATTTGTCTAGCATTCGGACAAATTCACTTCAATCTCCCCATTTCTCCTTTATAAATAGTCTTCACTCCTCCACTCTTCACTCCACTTTCCTTGAATCTTTGTCCCACATCGATTAAACACAACTCCAATCTCAACTCTTCTCCATTAAATAATCTCCAGTCTCCTCACTTCTGTTCAGTCTCCCTTCTTCATTCCGGAAAGGAACGCCTGGAATAAAACCGAGGTGTTCTGGCTGGAATTGAGCCTGAATTTCCGGAACGGACCGGAATTAAAACCGGAACAAAAATGACGCCGTTTGGTCCTGGTTTTATAAATGAAATGGGATGTTTCGTTCGGAACGGAACATATTTAATAACTTTGGTGGTTACAACTGTAGTTGGAGTCGCAGTTCAATGCAAATGCAGGTTGAACCGTGGCGCCAAACACCCATTAGAGCAATATGATTTGTCTCAATATGCTACTCAAGGAATATGATTTTCCCGTAAAGAAAAATAAGAAAAAAAGGAAGAAGGCATTCCTTAATTCAAATTTGAGTTATTTATAAAGTAAGCTAAACCATAAGTTTAAAAAACTTGAATGCACAATAAAAATATTTTAGTTTTTCTTTGAATAAATAAAAATATTTAAGTATTATAAAGTATGACTCTACATGATGGATTGATAAAATAACTCAACGACTCAAAAAATTATTTGTTTCTTACAATATTAATTTAATGAATACACATGTTTGACATACTCTAAATCCAATAGAAAATGACAAAACTACCCCTGAGTTTTATGAGAAATTTCCTCCATAGATATATTCATTTGCATGAACTAACACACACACACACACACATATATATATATGCGTGCGTGCGTGAGTGTTGTCGGTAAATGGTAAGAAATATGCAAATTAATTAGTTCGTTTGCACCTGTCTTATGGAAGTGAAAGAATTTTGCCCATTTAACTATTTATAGTAATAAATTGTTTGGTAATTTAATTATGTTATCATAATTGTGGATGTATTGTTAATTAAAATTATTTCTGTTTACATTGTCACTATTGATTTTAACCAAAAATAGTAGTTCATTATAAAATATGCAGGTTGAATTAATTATTTTTAATGTAAGAAAAAATATATAAATGTTACTAATATATTTTTCTTGAGAAAAAAAATTAATTGTTGGAGAATTTACCAAATATAACTCAAATGACTTTACAAGTCTAAAAGAAACAATTTCAAGATAATATCTTTTTATTAATATTAGAATAACTACATATTTGATTGAACTTTCCTAGATTAACATGTTAAATCCACGATCTAGGTTATAAGAAATTTATAATCATATAGAAAGCAAATCAAAATAAATTATGAATCCAATCTCCTAATCAATCTAATGTTAAAAAAACTAAAAAGTTAACCTATTGAACCTGTAAATCAAAATAAAGTATGAATCGTTCAATATCAGATGATGAGATTAAAAAGAAATTAATTAACTTTGATTATCAAACAAAGATAACCCTAAAATAATTAATGACTAAACATGAAACATTACATGGGTAGACAATAGAAATACCCTTAGTTTTTGAAGTTCACACGACACACGCATAGATGGATAAGTCCATATATATCCTTCTTTTCCTTGGCTCGGAGCAACTAGTGCTTGAATTCTCAGCTACTTTGAGATAAAATTTTGGCATCTTAAGTGTTATTTTGGCATAAAATTTTCAACAGCAATTGTTTTATTTTTTTTCTATCGGTCGACATGTTTTTGGGAGAAATGAGAAGCTAGCAAAACAGTTTGGTTATGCTTTTTGCAAGTTGTGGTCTGAACATATTTTTTGGTGGATCCCATAGCAATAGAACATGTGGTTGTAAAATAACCAAACAATCATAACACCAAATTTCTTCAAAGCTCACCCACAATCACAATACCAAACAGCTAATAAAACCATTACAATCTGTTTTTGTCCTTCCATTAACCAAAACCACTTGCTTATATGATGTTTTAATTTTTCAAATTGTTAAGAAAAATAAAAATATGTAAAACACGAGGAGGTCTAACTCATTCAAGAAATATAAACATGTAAACAAACCCTTAAATCAACAGGTCGTTGCCTTACAGGTTATGCCAAGTCACCCGGATTCCAGGTTGACTCCTTAGGTCAATCAAATTTTACCAGGTCAATTACAAGCCCAGGTTTTATCTAATTAAAACCCGGCCGAGGCTCAAATCACCCTGGTCCTTGGTCACACTTCTGGGTCATGACGGGTTTGATATCCATTTCCAAAAAACAAAGGTCAGTCCCTTTCCAAAAACATGAAGGGTATTGAAGCAAGTGCAGATCTTGAAGTTGATTTTATTTGTCAACAATATCACGTCTTCAACTAAATAACTGATTAATATATGTACTACTAATTTTGAGCATAAAATAAATAAATAAAATACAGTAGCATGGAATGAATTAATCAAATTTATATACGTTGAAAGCCAAAATAAATTTTGAATTTTTTTATGCAACTTCTAATTAAACAAAAAACATCTTACTGGCTTGCTCATGGATCCTTCAAATCAACCCCGAGACTCTTCCTCGTCTTCAAAACCAACTCACAGGCCTTTTCAGGTTCTGGAAGAGACAATGGACCTTGATGCTGAAGTTCCCAAGGGTCTCACAAGCATAAAACCCCCAGCAGAAAAGAAGAAATGCAATACACATTGGCAAGAGTCTCACCTCCAAAATAAGGCTATTCTCCTAGTTCTCTTTCCAGCAACTTAATGCATTCAAAGAAATCCTTTTCTGCTGCCTCCAGTTGTTCTTCTTTTATCGTTCATATCTTCTTAGTGAGATCAAATACCTGAAGATTTATAGCAAATCATAGCAGAGGGAATTAGTCTATGTAAAAGGAAGAGCAACGCCAAAAATATTACAACAAAATTGATGCTACGCTAACATGTCACAATTTCTGTTATTGTATTTCATGATAGATAAATTTCCTAACATTATTTCCTTTCCCATCTTTAGTAGAATTTGGCATAAATGACCTTGGATGTACATTTCTTTTTAATGAACAATAGAAACTTCTTAGATGTATGGAATCATTTAAAAGAAGCTGATACGGTTCAGGTGAAGGGTTAGAAACCAAGTCACTAGTATATTATGATCCTCTACTTGCTCTGGCTAACCAATCTGCAACTTTGTTAGCCTCTCTACCAATGGCTAACACAGAGACATTCGGCTAAACATATGTAATAAAAGAAATTGATTGAAATGCTATGACATTAAAATTACAACATCCAATTATAAGGTATTTCATTTTAAAGCCAAAAAAAAATTGCAAACAATTATGAAGTGCCTTCAAAATTCAATTTCGTTGTAGCGAAGGGAAATACTTAATTTGGATACTTTATACATGAGCACATGAGACAAATAATCCATCCATTTTGTATAGCTATTCTCTTCTTGTTTGACATCAAGGAGTATCCATTTTTTGGAACTCCAGAGATTATAGTAAGCAGATAAAATCCCATTTACACATGCACTGAAACATATATTAAAGAGGAACCAAAGATATAGCATACCTAAATGTACATATCAGAAGGTATGGAATGGGTTCTCTCATAAAGATCAAAAGGTAGCAAAGGAGCCTTGTCCTTCCACATTTCATCAATATGCTGAATAATAATAAGGGATTCACAAACTTGTTTTCCATTGCGGATGAGAACCGGAATGTTCTTGAAAACTGTATTCACTGAAGAAGCAGGGTACTCTTGTTCCTCAAATCCTCTTTACACAAATGACACCCTTCTTTGCCAAAGCTATTTGACTCTCATGTGGGTTTATCCAAAAACTCAACAGTGTCACCTCATCAGCCATTGTTTAAGTAAAAATCATATCACAAGATCACTATTATTTCCTTCTTCCCTTATTAAATCTTCTAACAGCAGATAGCCGAATTTTATAGCAGATATGTGGTTGTGATAAATTATGGAAAGAGATACTAAGCTAGAGGTTAAATGATGATATTAATAAATATACATGCAAAGGTTATATTTTGGATAGTGTTTTATAGTATGAAAAGAAATTTCAAACATTATGCTGGTCAAACTAACATCATTTGAATGGCTTTATTGAAGCTTGAAATATTCTTAAACGAGAACATAAGCCCAAAAATTTGAGTTCTGCTTCTAACACAAACAGGTCACAACTACGTGCTCACAATATTATTACCAGATAGTAGCTTGTAGGTTAACACTAAGCAGAAAAACAGAAACCAAACAAACATGCCTGTGGATGCACATCCTTCCATCTATTCAAGCCCTAACTTCTTTCTCAGCTCCACCAAAAAACCATAGACTTCTTGTGGATCTACAAGAGATTTGGATACACTCTCATTCTGCATGCACCTCTTACACCAAGCAATTAACTTGGGACACTCACCCTCTATGCTAAAGTTACCAAATGTCTCGTAGCCATGAAACCAGCTATAGAAAGGAATAAGTGCAACATCCACATAGCCGAGTTTGTCACCTTCAAAATAAGGCTTGTCTCCTAGCTCTCCTTCCAACAACTTGAGGGACTCAATTAAACCATTCTTGCCTGCTTCCAGTTCTTGTCCTTTCTTTGTCCATGTCTTCCTCCCAGGAAAATACACCTACAGATTCATATCCAACAATTTTAATTTTAAAGTGAATAACAAACAAACCTTGTAGTCAAAATTACACAAACAAAGAAGCTAAATTGGGGATTTTTCAATACGGAAAATCCCGAATGTAGCTTTCTTTGTTTGTGTAATTTCTGCAAACTAGACCCTATTTAAAGAATTTCATCAAATTTATCATACATTTATTTCCTCCAATCAACCCAACTGGACTAAACATAAAAAGAACTCCCTGTGGGTGAAATTCTTCATAGTTGACTAAATGTGACGAAAATGAGGTAAAATATCGAAGAAAAATGGCCGGCCCTTTCAGGAATAAAAAATCTCGGAGTCTAGGAGGTAAAAGCAGAAACCAAAACTAAGAATAGAGATCAAAGACAGCCACATACACACCTTGTTGTCAACAAAATCAGCCCAGAACCTGGATTGAGCTCTCTGGTAAGGATCCGAGGGCAGCAAAGGAGACTTGTTATTCCACACCTCATCAATATATTGAACAGCAATAAGAGACTCACAGATTGGTTTCCCATTGTGAATGAGAACTGGGACCTTCTTGTAAACTGGGTTCATTTCAAGAATCATAGGGCCCTTGTTCCTCAAATCTTGCTCGCTGTACTCATACTTTACACCCTTCTCTTCTAATGCTATTCTCACTCTCATGCCAAATGGGCTTACCCTTGTATCCAACAGTGTTACAGCCATTGTGAAGCTACAAAAACTTCTTCAGCTAAAGTGAAAGAAAGAGATTCTTCAACTATGCGACCCAATTCTCAATTGGGTCTAAATAAGAAATTCTCAATTGGGTCCTCTATCTATGGGGCAGTCCTTAAATAGTCGTTTTTCAAATTTATCTTTATTAATTTAAATAATAAATTTTGACAATGGGTTAATTTGTAATTTCCGATAGATGGAATTCAGTTGAAAGCATATTTTGTTTACAAACTGAATTTATTTACTTTTAGTTATCTTTTTATACTGAAATGGGGTTTCATGTATTGATGTTTTCATTCACAAAACAGAAAAGTATTAAAATTATATATTTTTATATCAATATATCAAAATTATTTAAAAAATTATTTTTTTTAATTTAAAATAAAAAATAAAAAATTTAATTTCTAAAAAACATTTTTGAAACACAATATCAAAAAAGATCTTAATATATCTCGAGTCATTTTTTCAATCTTTTTTATCCTTTAAAAAAAACATAAATACCTTTAAATTTATTTGATTTAGCTGATTTTTTTAGTGACCAAACCTATCAATTTATATTAATGATTTTTATTTTTTTATTGATTAATTTTTATTAATGAATTTTATTTTTATATTAATGAATTTTATTTTTATATTCAAGTTGAATGACTTGGATTAACACAATAATTTATTAGTTTTCCCTATCAATTCATGAGCAAGATGTGATAACTATGATTTTTAGAAAATTATTGTACTCTCTCTTTGCAAATCTAACCCAAATTATTGTTATTGATGAAAATAAAAGTATAATTATCTATAATTCCACATGTTATTTTATGTCTGTGTGAGATCCAAGAGGTTTTCAAGAAAATAATTTTTGATTTGTTATTTTTATATTTTCTTTTTAGTTTAAAGAATTTAATATCAACTTAATAATTTTATTTTTCCTAGAGTGTTTAGAATATTTATTGTTTTTTCTTTGTTTACAGTTCTCTTTTGTTTAACAAATAATTTTTTCATTGAACTCTAATAAGTGTTAGATTATTTTGGTAAGGATTTAAATACTTATATTCAAAGTATTCTAGATTGTCTCCACTTCTGTATTGTAGATTAAGAAGATGTTGCTCATATCTTTATTCATCAAACGAGGTAATATGATCTAATTAAGAAGATGTTGCATTGTTCCTTTTCCTTTGAAAACAACTAACCAGGCTTGTTAATTTTGTTTTATTCCAGCTGGAATGGCCAGAACGTTTTGTTTCATTAAAAAAATATAGATGAAACGACGTCGTTTTGATCTCGGTTTTAATTCTGGTCCGTTCCATTAATTCCGGCTAAATTCTGTCTAGAACACCTCGATACCGTTCCGGCTCAAAATCATAATATTTTTTTATTTTAGAATATTTTACTATTATAATATTTTGGAATTTTAGAGATGTTTCTAATTTTGAGATTATGTTTGTTTGACTTTGTGTTTGTATTGTGTAATTTAAAATTAATTTATTTTGAATTTAAATTATACTTGTTAAATTAATAGTGTAATTTTTTCATATATATATATGAACAGTACAACCCCGAAATAGCACGTCAAAACACTTCGAAACCAAAAAGTTATGTTCCAATAGAAAAACCAGAATTGTATTAACAACCTTGCAACTAATACTTTAATATTCGTTGAGGTAAGAGGCATGAACCAGAGCCTAAAAAATGTTAGCTGATCATGAATGTGTCCTTTAGTGCCTCTTTTAAATGCTTTGATGCGAGATTAATTGTGATGATTTTTTTTTTCTCTTTGTGGCTGAAAATGAATGTTGTGCCATGCATGATATTGAATAATGAATAGGCCTTCTAGGATGAAAGGGCTTAGAGATTAATTATAAAATTATGATTTTATGAAAGTAGTCACCTAGTATTATGATCACTAGAAAAACTAATAGCTTGTGAAAGTCTAGATAAAAGGAGCAGTTGTGCAAGAAGAAAATACATCACTCTAGGTATGGTAAACTGCATTGTTGATTGATTGTTATTCTAAGTCATGCTTTTATATGTTAGTCTTATCTAAGGTTCATGACAAATATCATTTCATGAGGAAGCCTATACCTTATCGAGTTAAGTATTAATCGTTCTAAGATCTAAATATTAGCATTGCACTCATTTCCTACTTTGAATCTTTATTACCTAATAATATGCTTTATAGTATAATTTTATATCCTCAAATAGTAAATTGAGAACCTTGACTTGTTCAAGGAAACCTTATAAGTTTCTCGTTATTAGTTCATGACACCAATATTTCATATAGGATAAGAGTTCAGAGCCTAGGTAACTTATAAGATTTTAATGGAACCTCTCTATCATTTCATTGTAAAATCCATTGTGAGGTTATGAGCATGAAAGTGAGACAATACCTTTTACAGGTTAGTCATGTACCATATTTGGAGATGTCATAAGTGACTTTAATTTTTGGAAACCTGAACTTTGTACTCTTAGTTTCCAAGCCTCTCAATTATAAAAGCTATGATAATATCAATATTCTTTTCATGCTAGATACTGTTTCAAGAGGACGATTATTGTAAAGCTGCACACGTGTAACAAAATGATGACTTCACGAGATTCGAACTCGTGATCGTTGGATAAACAAGGCTCTGATACCATGTCAAGGAATCATCTCACTTAAAAGCTTAAGTTTGTAGGTAATTCTGTAACAAAAAGAGACAATCAAATTTAGCCTTTAAAGAATATAGGTCATTACCCTAGTTATTAAAACAAACAAAAATATTTTTTTGTGTGTTTTTGAAATAGAGGTCATATTCTCATGAATTTAATAAACTAGTTATTAAATCCAAACAATGCACGGAGGTAAAAAAAAATATTTTTATAGAACAAAATATCCAAATATAATATATTTTTGAGAGACTTGGCCATATGGATGATGACAAAAACATATTTTGTGTTATTTGAAATGAGTGAGTTTTGGATTATTTTTCTAGATTTCAAAGAAAACCGGGTATTTCAGTATAAGTTTATAGACAAATACTATTCAAAATTGTTAAGAAAAAACAAGTGAGGGACCCATAAATAAATTCAAAACGGTCCCTAACTTTTTTGAAATTTTATGAGTTTCTGTTTGGCTAGATACTAAAATAATGACAAGTTAAAAACTAGAAGAAATGAAGAAAAGTGTTCACCAAAGACCTATAGATCTCTTTTCATATTTAGAAAGAAGTTAGGCTGGATGCAGCCCAGACAATCAGGCTGGAGATGTTATTGTTGCTAGCTTTTGAGCTGATGTCGTTGCTGTGTTCAGGTTATCAGGGTGGAGTGCAATCGTTGTTGATGATGTTCTTGTCTTCGAACAAGGTTGTTGTTTTCATGTAATTAACAACTCATACTTGTCCAGCGTTGGTGTTGTTTTACTACTGGACCTTGGACGCCAAAGGGAGATCATGTCGCCATAAATTTATATAATTCCGTCGCAAATGCACGATCAAAACTGTTACCTTGAAGAAGGTCATAATGCTTTCCTATATGCTGACATGCAGACTCTCAAGAGACGTGTGGCAGAGGACTTGCGATCTATAAAGCAAGTCTCGAGTTCGAGTCAGGACGTGCACTCTTTATAAAAGTCTGGAACAACTGGAGTTTTACTCGCTTACCTGAGCCCACAAATATGCTTTCCGGGCGATGGTTTCCTCGCATAAAAAAAAATACTGACATTCACAGCTGTGTAACATCAAAGTTATCACATTTCCATAGCATAGAATGGTTTTAACAGGATATATGGGTTCGACTTTGCTTGTATATGACCACATCAATGCAGTATGAAAGAAATATCAGGGATCGATGACTCTATTTTGTAGAGTCGCCTCTTCAGATTCCTTTTGCATTAATCCCCATTGACTTCAGGAGAAGAAACAGCAAGGAAGACGCCTAATTTAAATGATCTAGTTATCTAGTTAGTAACTCATTAGTCTATTTACAAAGATAATAGTGGT
>CM063603.1:36890461-36993998 GCA_032356905.1 Salix exigua | reverse complement strand
AAGAAGAAGATGATGATGATGAATGTTGTAATAATGGAACAAATGGTAGAAATATGTATAATATGCTCTCTCTCTTCTTCTTTTTGGATAGCATAATTATTGAAGTTCAATATCAACTAGGACTTAGGTAAATAGGATTTAGAGTTTGTACGAGTATATTTGTCACTCTACAAAAAATATTTAAATATTATTTAAGCAAACATCAAATTATTTCTGAAAAAAAATAAGAGTTTGTAAAGCGTCTGGCCGGTGTTGGTTGAGAAAATAATAACGGGTTTGTGGTAAAACTGTGTTGTCTTCTCTATTATTTCTCTTTTTTCCTTCTTTCTTTCTCTTTTATTCTTTCTCTTTTGTTCTGTTCTCCTCCTTTCTGTTCTTTCCTTGTTTTTCTTTTTGTTCCTCTGTTTTGTCTTCTTCTCTGCGTTTCTCTTCCCACCATATATAGAGTCTACAAGCGCGTGTTACAGGACAGGGGGAGGTGTTGTGCATGAAATGGTGTGTTGCAAGCAAGGTGATTGTGTGTTGCACGGTGATGGTGCAATTGTAGGGTATGGTTACGGGTAAGGCAATTTTTCGACAGAGTAGGTTTTAAGAAAAAATAAAATTAAGATGATGTTGAAAATATAAAAAATGATGCAAAAATATTAAAAATTAGAGAGTCAACAATCAAGTTATGACAATAAGGTGTTTTTCGGCTAGAAAATCAGGAAGAAAGTTGCTTTTTATTTAATTTAGCATCTGATTTTCTACCCTCTGGGGCCATAGATTGTCTCTATTTATAGCTAAAGAGGGTAATCTATTGTATATTGGAGTAAAATTTCAGCAGTTGGTTCAAAACAGAACCATTCCAACCGCTCACTCAAAATAGGTGTCATGAACTGTTAAATTTGACAGCTACATTGTCTGAATTGTTACTTTTGGGGCTAAACCAACATATTTTGTGGTGTCAATTAACCAGAACTGGCCATACGTTGGTATAGTCAAGAATTAGGGGATCATTTTCACACAAGTTTTGTCAAATTTGATGAAGGATAAAATCATTAAATGCGTGTGCAAAGTTGGTACCAAAACAAAATTTATCGGCCAAAAATTGGGAAAATGAATAGTGACCAAACGACGCGTTGTCTAACCTCTTTTTTCTTCCAAAATTCAATTTGGTTCTTTATCTTATAATGACTGATTTTATTGCAACTTTCCCCCAATTTCAACCAATTGACTTAGTAAAAACTTAAATTTCATCTCTGAAAATTTCAATTCTCTCAATTTTACTCGAATTAAGCTCACAAACTTAATTTTCCATGAATTAAGCCCTTAATAAAATTAATTTGACCCATTTAAAGTATAATTAAGTGCTTGCACTTAATTAAATCATTCAATTGGATATTGAATTAATTCCTAAACATAATTAAACTGCAATTTGGCTCATGATTAAAACAAATTGGCATATTACAAATTTAATTATACATTTCAACTCAATGTTTATGCAGATTTATCTAATAATTATTCTATTTCTATTTCAAGTAAATTTTGAGAATAACCTAGAAATGAGTTATTACAATGAGTATTTTTAAATGGTAAAGGTATATTAATTTTTGACAAAGGTGCCATAGTAGGTGATGTGAAAATAGGCAAATGTCCAAGATGTATGAATGGGGTGAGGTATGGAATGACTTTGACATTTATCTCCTAAATGGAATTTATCTTTCAAGTTCATCCTATAGTAGTGAATCATACTATCAGATTCTCTATCCTTGCCAATTTTAAGTCTCACTTAACTCTTTCTACAACAACTATTATCTTTGTAAATAGACTAATGAGTTACTAACTAGATAACTAGATCATTTAAATTAGGCGTCTTCCTTGCTGTTTCCTTCTCCTGAAGTCAATGGGGATTAATGTAAAAGGAATCTGAAGAGGCAACTCTACAAAAAAAGAGTCATCGATCCCTGATATTTCTTTCATACTGCATTGATGTGGTCATATACAAGCAAAGTCGAACCCATATCCTGTTAAAACAACCATTCTATGCTATGGAAATGTGATAACTTTGATGTTATACAGCTGTGAATGTCGGCATTTTTTTTTATGCGAGGAAACCATCGCCCAGAAAGCATATTTATGGGCTCAGGTAACCGAGTAAAACTCCACTTGTTCCAGACTTTTATAAAGAGTGCACGTCCTGACTCGAACTCGAGACTTGCTTTATAGATCGCAAATCCTCTGCCACACGTCTCTTGAGTAGTCTGCATGTCAGCATATAGGAAAGCATTATGACCTTCTTCAAGGTAACAGTTTTGATGGTGCATTCAAAAAAGAGGTTTCTTTGAAGATCACTGTGCAGATCTCAAGCTTTTTGGTATCATGCTGCTCTACTTGGGGAGTCTGAATGTCAGCTAGCATATAGGAAAGCATTATGACCTTCAAGGTCACAGTTTTGATTGTGCATTTGTGACGGAATTATATAAATTTATGGCGACATGATCTCCCTTTGGCGTCCAAGGTCCAGTAGTAAAACAACACCAATGCTGGACAAGTATGAGTTGTTAATTAGATGAAAACAACAACCTTGTTCGAAGACAAGAACATCATCAACAACGATTGCACTCCACCCTGATAATCTGAACACAGCAACGACATCAGCTCAAAAGCTAGCAACAATAACATCTCCAGCTCGATTGTCTGGGCTGCATCCAGCCTAACTTCTTTCTAAATATGAAAAGAGATCTATAGGTCTTTAGTAAACACTTTTCTTCATTTCTTTTAGTTTTTAACTTGTCATTATTTTAGTATCTAGCCAAACAGAAACTCATAAAATTTCAAAAAAGTTAGGGACCGTTTTGAATTTATTTATGGGTCCCTCACTTGTTTTTTCTTAACAATTTTGAATAGTATTTGTCTATAAACTTATACTGAAATACCCGGTTTTCTTTGAAATCTAGAAAAATAATCCAAAACTCACTCATTTCAAATAACACAAAATATGTTTTTGTATTCATCCATATGGCCAAGTCTCTCAAAAATATATTATATTCGGATATTTTGTTCTATAAAAATAGTTTTTTTCTTACCTCCGTGCATTTTTTGGATTTAATAACTAATTTATTAAATTCATGAGAATATGACCTCTATTTCAAAAACACACAAAAAAATATTTTTGTTTGTTTTAATAACTAGGGTAATGACCTATATTCTTTAAAGGCTAAATTTGATTGTCTCTTTTTGTTAAAGAATCACCTACAAGCTTAAACTTTTAAATGAGATGGTTCCTTAACATGGTATCAGAGCCTTGTTGATCCAGCAATCACGAGTTCAAATCTCATGAAGTCATCATTTTGTTGCACATGTGCAGCTTTACGATAATCGTCCTCTTGAAACAGTATCTAGCATGAAAAGAATATTGATATTATCATAGCTTTTATAATTGAGAGGCTTGGAAACTAAAAGTACATAGTTTAGGTTTCCAAAAATTGAAATCACTTATGACATATCCAAATATGTTACATGACTAACCTGTAAAAGGTATTGTCTCACTTTCATGCTCATAACCTCACAATGGATTTTACAATGAAATGATAGAGAGGTTCCAAAATCTTATAAGTTACCTAGGCCCTGAACTCTTATCCTATATGAAATATTGGTTTCATGAACTAATAACGAGAAACTTATAAGGTTTCCTTGAACAAGTCAAGGTTCTAAATTTACTATTTGAGGATATAAAATTATACTATAAAGCATATTATTAGGTAATAAAGATTCAAAGTAGGAAATGAGTGCAATGCTAGAATTTAGATCTTAGAACGATTAATACTTAACTCGATAAGGTATAGGCTTCCTCATGAAATGATATTTGTCATGAACCTTAGATAAGACTAACATATAAAAGCACGACTTAGAATAACAATCAATCAACAATGCAGTTTACCACAGCTAGAGTGATGTATTTTTTTCTTGCACAACTATTCCTTTTATCTAGACTTTCACAAACTATTAGTTTTTCTACTGATCATAATATTAGGTGACTACTTTCTCAAAATTATAATTTTATAATTAATCTCTAAGCCCTCTCATCTTAGAAGGCCTATTCATTATTCAATATCATGCATGGCAAAACATTCATTTTCAGCCACAAAGAGAAAAAAAAATCATCACAATTAATCTCGCATCAAAGCATTTAAAAGAGGCACTAAAGGACACATTCATGATCAGCTAACATTTTTTACGCTCCGGTGCATGCCTCTTACCTCAACGAATATTAAAGTGTTAGTTGCAAGGTTGTTAATACAATTCTGGTTTTTTTTATTGAAACAAAACGTTTTGGTTTCGAAGTATTTTGACATGCTGTTTCAGGGTTGTACTGTTTATATATATATATATATATATATATTAAAATAAATTAATTTTAAATTACACAATACAAACATAATCTCAAAATTAGAAACATCTCTAAAATTCCAAAATATTATAATAGTAAAATATTCTAAAATAAAAAAATATTATGATTTTGAGCCGGAACGGTATCGAGGTGTTCTAGACATAATTTAGCCGGAATTAATGGAACGGGCCAGAATTAAAACCGAGATCAAAATGACGTCGTTTCGTCTAGATTTTTTTAATGACACAAAACGTTCTGACCATTCCAGCTGGAATAGAACGAAATTGACAAGCCTGGTTAGTTGTTTTCAAAGGAAAAGGAATAATGCAACATCTTCTTAATTAGAGCATATTACCTCGTTTGATGAATAAAGATATGAGCAACATCTTCTTAATCTACAATACAGAAGTGGAGACAATCTAGAATACTTTGAATATAAGTATTTAAATCCTTACCAAAATAATCTAACACTTATAGAGTTCAATGAAAAAAGTATTTGTTAAACAAAAGAGAACTGTAAACAAAGAAAAAACAATAAATATTCTAAAAACTCTAGGAAAAATAAAATTATTAAGTTGATATTAAATTCTTTAAACTAACAATAAAATATAAAAATAACTAATCAAAAATTATTTTCTTGAAAACCTCTTGGATCTCACACGGACATAAAATAACATGTGGAATTATAGATAATTATACTTTTATTTTCATCAATCACAATAATTTGGGTTAGATTTGCAAAGAGAGAGAACAATAATTTTCTAAAAATCATAGTTATCACATCTAGCTCATGAATTGATAGGGAAAACTAATAAATTATTGTGTTAATCCAAGTCAATCAACTTGAATATAAAAATAAATTCATTAATATAAAAATAAAATTCATTAATATAAAATTAATCAATAAAAAAATAAAAATCATTAATATAAATTGATAGGTTTGGTCACTAAATTATTAAAAAATCAGCTAAATCAAATAAATTTAAAGGGATTTATGTTTTTTTAAAGGATAAAAAAGATTGAAAAAATGACTCGAGATATATTAAGATCTTTTTTGATATTGTGTTTGAAAAATATTTTTAAAAAAATTAAATTTTTTATTTTTAATTTTTATTAAAAAATTTATTTTTTAAATCATTTTGATATATTGATAATAATTTTTTTTAAGAACATATTATTTTAATACTTTTCTGTTTTCTGAATGAAAACAGCAATACATGAAACCCCATTTCAGTATAAAAGAGATAACTAAAAGTAAATAAATTCAGTTTCTAAACAAAATATGATTTCAACTGAATTCCCATCTATCGGAAATTACAAATTAACCCATTGTCAAAATTTATTATTTAAATTAGTAAAGATAAATTTGAAAAACGACTATTTAAGGACTGCCCCATAGATAGGGAATCCAATTGAGAATATCTTATTTGGACCCAATTGAGAATTGGATTGGATGGCATAGTTGAAGAATCTCTTTTTTTCACTTTAGCTGAAGAAGTTTTTGTAGCTTCACAATGGCTGTAACACTGTTGGATACAAGGGTGAGCCCATTTGGCATGAGAGTGAGAATAGCATTAGAAGAGAAGGGTGTAAAGTATGAGTACAGCGAGTAAGATTTGAGGAACAAGGGCCTTATGCTTCTTGAAATGAACCTAGTTTACAAGAAGGTCCCAGTTCTCATTCACAATGGGAACCAATCTGTGAGTCTCTTATTGTTGTTCAATATATTGATGAGGTGTGGAATAACAAGTCTCCTTTGCTGCCCTCTGATCCATACCTGAGAGCTCAATCCAGGTTCTGGGCTGATTTTGTTGACAACAAGGTGTGTATGTGGCTGTCTTTGATCTCTATTCTTAGTTTTGGTTTCTGCTTTTACCTCCTAGACTCCGAGATTTTTTATTCCTGAAAGGGCCGGCCAGTTTTCTTCGATATTTTACCTCATTTTCGTCACATTTAGTCAACTGTGAAGAATTTCACCCACAGGGAGTTCTTTTTATGTTTAGTCCAGTTGGGTTGATTGGAGGAAATACGACAAGTGTATGATAAATTTGATGAAATTCTTTAAATAGGGTCTAGTTTGCAGAAATTACACAAACAAAGAAAGCTACATTCGGGATTTTCCGTATTGAAAAATCCCCAATTTAGCTTCTTTGTTTGTGTAATTTTGACTACAAGGTTTGTTTGTTATTCACTTTAAAATTAAAATTGTTGGATATGAATCTGTAGGTGTATTTTCCTGGGAGGAAGACATGGACAAAGAAAGGACAAGAACTGGAGGCAGGCAAGAATGGTTTAATTGAGTCCCTCAAGTTGTTGGAAGGAGAGCTAGGAGACAAGCCTTATTTTGAAGGTGACAAACTCGGCTATGTGGATGTTGCACTTATTCCTTTCTATAGCTGGTTTCATGGCTATGAGACATTTGGTAACTTTAGCATAGAGGGTGAGTGTCCCAAGTTAATTGCTTGGTGTAAGAGGTGCATGCAGAATGAGAGTGTATCCAAATCTCTTGTAGATCCACAAGAAGTCTATGGTTTTTTGGTGGAGCTGAGAAAGAAGTTAGGGCTTGAATAGATGGAAGGATGTGCATCCACAGGCAAGCTTGTTTGGTTTCTGTTTTCTGCTTAGTGTAAACCTACAAGCTACTATCTGGTAATAATATTGTGAGTACGTAGTTGTGAACTGTTTGAGTTAGAAACAGAACTCAATTTTTAGAGCTTATGTTCTCGTTTAAGAATATTTCAAGCTTCAATAAAAGCCATTCAAATGCTTTTGTTTGACCAGCATAATGTTTGAAATTTCTTTTCATACTATAAAACACTATCCAAAATATAACCTTTGCATGTATATTTATTAATATCATCATTTAACCTCTAGCTTAGTATCTCTTTCCATAATTTATCACAACCACATATCTGCTATAAAATTCGGCTATCTGCTGTTAGAAGATTTTATAAGGGAAGAAGGAAATAATAGTGATCTTGTGATATGATTTTTACTTAAACAATGGCTGATGAGGTGACACTGTTGAGTTTTTGGATAAACCCACATGAGAGTCAAACAGCTTTGGCAAAGAAGGGTGTCATTTGTGTAAAGAGGATTTGAGGAACAAGAGTACCCTGCTTCTTCAGTGAATACAGTTTTCAAGAACAGTCCGGTTCTCATCCGCAATGGAAAACAAGTTTGTGAATCCCTTATTATGTTGGAAGTTAAGTTGCATACCAGTTTGCTTAATGCTCACGTGCAGAAGAAGAAGAATTATGTAGCATGTAAAGTGTGTGTTGCATTCTGTTATGTAGCATGTAAAGAGTGTGTTTAACACTTTGTTAGTTGTAACTAACTGTAAAGCTAAAACAGAAAAGATGGAAGTCATGCATAACGTGTAGCTCTGCCTCTCCATATATAAGAGGCATAGAGTCAAACAAGTTGTAAGCAATCAATAAAAAAAAACCGAATTACCTTCTTCTGCAAAGATCATCTCTTCCCTCAATTCTCTGAAAATTATCTTCCTCTGCTCCTCAGTCCAGCAAACATAACCTGCACAAAATCAACAACAACAAACTCAAATCAAGAAATTCAACATATTATTATTCAGCATATTGATGAAATGTGGAAGGACAAGGCTCCTTTGCTACCTTATGATCTTTATGAGAGAACCCATTCCATACCTTCTGATATGTACATTTAGGTATGCTATATCCTTGGTTCCTCTTTAATATATGTTTCAGTGCATGTGTAAGGGGATTTTATCTGCTTACTATAATCTCTAGAGTTCCAAAAAATGGATAATCCTTGATGTCAAACAAGAAAAGAATAGTTATACAAAATGGATGGATTGTTTGTCTCATGTGCTCATTAGAGAGTATCCAAATTAAGTATTTCCCTTCCCAACAACGAAATTGAATTTTGAAGGCACTTCATAATTGTTTGAAATTTTCTTTTGGCTTTAAAATGAAATACCTTATAATTGGATGTTGTAATTTTAATGTCATAGCATTTCAATCAATTTCTTTTATTACATATGTTTAGCCGAATGTCTCTGTGTTAGCCATTGGTAGAGAGGCTAACAAAGTTGCAGATTGGTTAGCCAGAGCAAGTAGAGGATCATAATATACTAGTGACTGGGTTTCTAACCCTTCACCTGAACTGTATCAGCTTCTTTTAAATGATTCCATACATCTAAGAAGTTTCTATTGTTCATTAAAAATAAATGTACATCCAAGGTCATTTATGCCAAATTCTACTAAAGATGAGAAAGGAAATAATGTTAGGAAATTTATCTATCTTGAAATACAATAACAGCAATTGTGACATGTTAGCGTAGCATCAATTTTGTTATAATATTTTTGGCGTTGCTCTTCCTTTTACATAGACTAATTCCCTCTACTATGATTTGCTATAAATCTTCAGGTATTTGATCTCACTAAGAAGATATGAACGATAAAAGAAGAACTGGAGGCAGCAGAAAAGGATTTCTTTGAATGCATTAAGTTGCTGGAAAGAGAACTAGGAGAATAGCCTTATTTTGGAGGTGAAACTCTTGCCAATGTGTATTGCATTTCTTCTTTTCTGCTGGGGGTTTTATGCTTGTGAGACCCTTGGGAACTTCAGCATAAAGGTCCATTGTCTCTTCCAGAACCTGAAAAGGCCTGTGAGTTGGTTTTGAAGACGAGGAAGAGTCTCGGGGTTGATTTGAAGGATCCATGAGCAAGCCAGTAAGATGTTTTTTTGTTTAATTAGAAGTTGCATAAAAAAATTCAAAATTTATTTTGGCTTTCAACGTATATAAATTTGATTAATTCGTTCCATGCTACTGTATTTTATTTATTTGTTTTATGCTCAAAATTAGTAGTACATATATTAATCAGTTATTTAGTTGAAGACGTGATATTGTTGACAAATAAAATCAGCTTCAAGATCTGCACTTGCTTCAATACCCTTCATGTTTTTGGAAAGGGACTGACCTTTATTTCTTATCCCCACACACACATATGGATAGCAAACCCGTCATGACCCAGAAGTGATGTAGGACAGCTCAACAAGGAACATGCAGGGGATACGTGAAGCTGAATCAAAGATCAATTGGAATTATTACTGCACGATTGGAGCACCAGCAAGACTTGTTTCCATACACGTCTACGTGCATGAATGCACCCCTCTTTATTTGTTTCTTTATTTTAGCAATTTCATTGTTATTTCTGTTTTTAGAAGATTCCTTTGTAACCGTAGATCTTTCCTGTTTTAATTTCAATTGCTTAAGATTAGGGATGGCAGTCTATAAGAACTGACATCCAACTAGTATTTCGGACACTTCTGAATTTTCAATCAAAGAAACGCATTCCAGAATTTTTGTTTTACTCGTGGATTCGAGTCTGTTACTGAATAAGAACGGTGATTCTTATTTTCACTTCAAGCATCATTATTTTCCGCTACGTCAGTTGGTATCAGAGCCAGGTTTTTTCGTTCCTATGGCAAATCCACCCAATGAGCAGGGAGCCATGAACGAGAGGAATAGAGAAGAAGACGTAATCACACAAGGTGAGTTCAGGGCCTTCCAGCGTGAAACCCAGCAGGCATTGCAAGCAATACAAGCAACCCTCGCTGGGCTGACCACTGGGAATAACCAACAGCCCGAAGAGGAGAGGAGACATGATAATTACAGGGGAAGAGATCACTTGGTTCGCGGCTACCAACCAATCCCACGTAGGCAGCCAGCCTACGAGGATGAGCTAAGTGAAGAAGAAGACTATGCTGACAATATTTTGAGGCATAATCGACAGGGCTATAACAATATGGGAGAAAGAGGACATCAGGCGTTTCGAATGAAGATGGATCTCCCCAGCTTCAATGGTCAGCTTCAGATTGAGGGGTTCCTTGATTGGTTAGCAGTAGTGGAGAGGTTCTTCGACTATATGGAGATTCCTGAAGACAAGAAAGTAAAGCTGGTGGCCTATAGATTGATGGGAGGAGCTTACGCTTGGTGGGAGCGATTACAACTCACGAGTGAGACAACGAAAGGAACGGTTCGATCATGGCGAGAAGATGAGGCGCTCGCTGAGGCACAAATATTTACCCCCAGACTACGAGCAAATATTGTTTCAACAATACCAGGATTGCAAACAAGGGGCCCGAACTGTGCAATCATATATGGAAGAGTTCCACAGGTTGTCATCTCGCAATAACTTGTTAGAATCCGATGCTCAACAGGTGGCCAGGTTTGTAGGAGGGTTGCGCCTAAATATACAAGACCGAGTCTCCATGCACACCATTTATTCCCTAACAGAAGCTATTACACTGGCAACAAAAGCAGAATCCCAATTGGAGAGGGGACGCTCCACTGGTGTGGTTCGACCACCATTCGAACCCAAACAGAATTTTCCAACTACTGCTGCACAAAGAGGAAAGTTGCCTATGAATCCACCACCATCCACAACCAATTTCTCAAAGGGGTCTAGTAGTAACCGGACCCAGATGACTACTGCTGGAACCATGTCACAAGAAACACCCAGGAACCCATACTCCCGACCATCTTCAGACAAGTGCTACCGTTGTGGCCAACCAGGTCACCGTTCTAACCAGTGCCCAAAGAGAGGAGTCGTGAATCTGATTGAGCAGGGAGAAGACCCAGATATGGAGATGGAGGGCATTGATTTGGAGGCAGAAGACATTTACGAAGAAGAAGAAATCACGGGGGGTGATGAAGGAGAGCTGCTGTCACATGCTTTGGTAGTCAGGAGACTGTTGTCATCGAAACAGGTGAACCCATCACAGAGACACAATATATTCAGAACTCGGTGCACGGTGAATAATAAAGTGTGTGATGTTATTATTGATAACGGCAGCAGCGAGAATATAATATCCAGAACCATGGTCACGAAATTAGGCTTGAAAACAGGAAATCACCCCTCCCCATATGTAATCGGGTGGATAAAAACAGGTACCGAAGCAAAGGTGGCAGAAACTTGTCACTTCCAATTCTCCATTGGAAGAAATTATGTGGACAGTATCACTTGTGATGTCGTGGACATGGACGCCTGCCACATGATTTTAGGAAGGCCTTGGCAGTATGATGTGGATGCTACATACAGATTTCCCATTCCATGGTTGGAAGATATGTTGGACATGTTGGCCGGGTCCAAGATCTTTTCGAAGCTTGATTTACGAAGCGGATACCATCAAATTCGAATTAGACCCGGGGATGAATGGAAGACCGCATTCAAAACGAAGGAGGGCTTATACGAGTGGTTGGTAATGCCATTCAGACTCTCTAATGCTCCAAGTACCTTCATGAGGTTGATGAATCAGGTACTCAAACCATTCACTAACACTTTTGTGGTAGTTTATTTTGATGACATACTGATTTATAGCCGGTGTGAATCTGACCACATGGAACATTTACGGCAAGTACTTACAGTTTTGCAGCAAAATAAACTGTATGTTAACTTAGCAAAATGTAAATTCATGACTAGCAGTTTATTATTTTTGGGGTTTATTGTGAGTGCTGCTGGCATTAAAGTTGATGATGAGAAGATTAAGGCTATACGAGATTGGCCTACGCCAAAAACTGTAGGGGAGGTGCGTAGCTTTCATGGGTTAGCTACATTTTACCGACGATTTGTCAAAGATTTCAGCCGAATCATGGCACCTATCACAGAATGCATGAAGAAGGGGCAATTCCATTGGGGAGCCGAGGCAGAACGCAGTTTTGCACTCATCAAAGACAGATTATCATCCGCTCCGGTTTTAGCACTTCCAGATTTCGATAAATTGTTTGAGGTGGACTGTGACGCATCCATCATCGGTATTGGAGCTGTTCTTTCTCAAGAAGGCAGACCCGTGGCTTTTTATAGTGAAAAATTAAGTGAGGCACGCAGAAAATGGTCCACTTATGAGCTGGAATTGTATGCAGTTTTTCGGGCTCTGAAAGTGTGGGAACACTACCTGGTCCAACGGGAATTTATTCTCTTTAGTGATCACCAGGCACTCAAATTTATTAATAACCAGAGTAATGTGAACCGAATGCATGCTAGGTGGGTTGCATTCATCCAAAAGTTCACTTTTACATTGAAGCATAAATCGGGGCAGTCAAATAAGGTGGCTGATGCTCTCAGCCGAAAGGTGTCCCTACTCATTACCATGCAAGCCGAGGTCATTGGATTTGAAAATCTTAAGGAATTGTATGCCGTTGATGAAGACTTCGGGAAAATTTGGGGCAAGTGCCAACAGGGCATTCCACAGGCGGACATGCATATACATGAGGGTTATCTATTTCGGGGCAACCAATTGTGTATTCCAAGGAGTTCATTACGGGAACAAATTATTTATGAGCTGCACGGAGGAGGCTTGGGAGGACACTTGGGACGGGATAAAACTATAGCACTTGTAGAAGAACGTTACTACTGGCCACAATTGAAACGTGACATTGGTGGCCACGTCAAGAGATGTCCAATTTGCCAAACGGCCAAGGGTCAGACACAGAACACTGGACTATATCTACCACTACCAATCCCAGCAGCCCCATGGGAAGACCTCTCTATGGATTTCGTGTTGGGACTACCGAGAACTCAGCGAGGTGTCGATTCCGTCTTTGTAGTGGTGGACAGGTATTCAAAAATGGCTCATTTCATTGCCTGTAAAAAGACTTCTGACGCAGTGCATATCGCTAATTTATTCTTCAAAGAAGTTGTTCGACTACATGGTGTCCCTAAGTCTATTACCTCCGATCGGGACACTAAATTCCTAAGCCATTTTTGGAGGACATTATGGCGACGGTTTGACACGACACTTAATTTCAGCAGCACCAGTCACCCTCAGACTGATGGTCAAACCGAAGTAGTAAACAGAACACTAGGCAACTTGATCTGTTGTCTCTCGGGTGAGAAGCCGAAACAATGGGACCTCACATTAGCGCAAGCTGAATTTGCCTACAACAGCATGAAGAACAGGTCCACAGGGAAAACACCATTCCAAATTGTTTACTGCCAAACCCCTCGCCATGCACTGGATCTAGTACCCCTACCAAAACTTCCAGGGATGAGTATAGCAGCAGAAAACATGGCAGACAGAATTAAGGCCATTCAAGAAGAAGTAAGGATGTCACTAGAAGCATCCAATGCCAAATACAAGGCAGCCGCAGACCAAAAGCGTCGCCGTAAAATATTCGAAGTGGGAGACTTAGTGATGGTTTATCTGCGAAAGGGACGCCTACCAGCAGGAACACTTAGCAAACTTAGCAACAAGAAATATGTCCCCTACTAGATCCTACAGAAGATTAACGACAATGCTTATCGAGTGGACCTTCCAGCTGAAATGACAATTTCTCCTACCTTCAACGTAGCTGACCTGTTTGAATACTATCCACCAGATGCGTCCTCCTCCAATCTACATAACTCGAGGGCGAGTTCTTCTCAACCAGGGGAGACTGATGTAGGACAGCTCAACAAGGAACATGCAGGGGATACGTGAAGCTGAATCAAAGATCAATTGGAATTATTACTGCACGATTGGAGCACCAGCAAGACTTGTTTCCATACACGTCTACGTGCATGAATGCACCCTCTTTATTTGTTTCTTTATTTTAGCAATTTCATTGTTATTTCTGTTTTAGAAGATTCCTTTGTAACAGTAGATCTTTCCTGTTTTAATTTCAATTGCTTAAGATTAGGGATGGCGATCTATAAGAACCGACATCCAACTAGTATTTCGGACACTTCGAATTTTCAATCAAAGAAACGCATTCCGAATTTTTGTTTTACTCGTGGATTCGAATCGCATTCTTGAATAAGAACGGTGATTCTTATTTTCACTTCAAACATCATTATTTTTCCGCTACGTCAAGAAGTGTGACCAAGGACCGGTGTGATTTGAGCCTCGTACGGGTTTTAATTAGATAAAACCTGGGCTTGTAATTGACCTGGTAAAATTTGATTGACCTATGGAGTCAACCTGGAATCCGGGTGACTTGGCATAACCTGTAAGGCAATGACCTGTTGATTTAAGGGTTTTTTCACATGTTAATATTTCTTGAATGGGTTAGACCTCGTGTTTTACATATTTTTTATTTTTCTTAACAATTTGAAAAATTAAAACATCATATAAGCAAGTGGTTTTGGTTAATGGAAGGACAAAAACAGATTGTATTGGTTTTAGTTGTGTTTAGTATTTGGGTGTGGATGAAGTTTGAAGAAACTTGGTGTTATGATCGTTTGGTTATTTTACAACCACATGTTCTAATTCTATGTGATCCACCAAAAAATATGTTCAGACCACAACTTGCAAAAAGCATAACCGAGCTGTTTTGCTAGCTTCTCATTTCTCCCAAAAACATGTCGGCCGATAGAAAAAACATAAAACAATTGCTGTTGAAAATTTTATGCCAAAATAACCCTTAAGATGTGCGCTCTCACTATTGATCACAAGAGTTCCTCATTTGGAACCGAGTTTTTGAGTTGGGGTCTATCCAACTCGGATTATCAGACTCGACAGAACCTTCATCAGTAGCATCGAGGGTAGCTTGTTCAATCAAAGGTGTTGCTGGTTCTACTTTGATTTCCTCCCTCTCTTTTAGTGTTTTTGTTTCACTCAATAATAATGTGTATGCCATGCTTGAATTGGTTTTGCAGGTATCTTAAAGTAGCTGAGGATTCAAGCACTAGTTGCTCCGAGCCAAGGAAGAAGGATAAATATGGACTTATCCATCTATGCGTGTGTCGTGTGAACTTCAAAAACTAAGGGTATTTCTGTTGTCTACCCATGTAATGTTTCATGTTTAGTCATTAATTATTTTAGGGTTATCTTTGTTTGATAATCAAAGTTAATTAATTTCTTTTTTAATCTCATCATCTGATATTGAATTTTTTAAGAATTAGGATTCATACTTTATTTTGATTTGTTTTTCATAGGTTTATCTTGATCTTATGAATAGGGTTACAGGTTCAATAGGTTAACTTTTTAGTTTTTTTAACATTAGATTGATTAGGAGTTTGGATTCATAATTTATTTTAATTTGTTTTCTATATGGTTATAAATTTCTTATAACCTAGATCGTGGATTTAACATGTTAATCTAGGAAAGTTCAATCAAATATCTAGTTATTTTAATATTAATAAAAATATATTATCTTTAAATTGTTTCTTTTATACTTGTAAAGTCATTTGAGTTATATTTGGTAAATTCTCCATCAATTAATTTTTTTTCTCAAGAAAAATATATTAGTAACATTTAAATATTTTTTCTTACATTAAAAAAAATTAATTCAACCTGCATATTTTATAGTGAACTACTATTTTTGGTTAAACTCAATAGTGACAATGTAAACAGAAATAATTATAATTAACAATACATCCACAATTATGATAACATAATTAAATTACCAAACAATTTATTACTATAAATAGTTAAATGGGCAAAATTCTTTCACTTCCATAATACAGGTGCAAACGAACTAATTAATTTGCATATTTCTTACCATTTACCGACAACACACACATATATATATTTATATGTTAGTTCATGCAAATGAATATATCTATGGAGGAAATTTCTCATAAAACTCGGGGGTAGTTTTGTCATTTTCTATTGGATTTAGAGTATGTCATTGAAACTCAATCATGTGTATTCATAAAAAGAATATTCATATAACTTTAGAAAAATCTTAAATTAATATTGTAAGAAACAAATAATTTTTTGAGTCGTTGAGTTATATTATCAATCCATCATGTAGAGTCGTACTTTATCATACTAAAATATTTTTATTTATTGAAAGAAAAACTAAAATACTTGTATTGTTCATTGAAGTTTTTAAAACTTATGATTTGGCTTACTTTATAAGTAACTCAAATTTGAAGGAATGCCTTGTTCTTTTTTCTCTTATTTTTCTTTAAGGGCAAATCATATTCCTTGAGTGGGATATTGAGACAAATAATATTGCTCTAGTGGCTGTTTGACGTCGCGGTTCAACCTGTATTTGCGTTGAACTGCAACTCCAACTACACTTGTAACCACCCCAACTTTTAGTTATGGATCCCATTAAAAAATGCATTTCTGTAACCACCCCAACTCAAATTGTTATCAAAGTTTGTATTTGAATTTAAATTGAATTTTTATCAAAGTTTGTATTTGAATTTTAATTCCTTCATTAGTGTTTCGGGATACATAAATTGATTGTATTGTTGTGTTAATGCATTAGTGAGATTATTTTTTTATCGGTAATTTTTTTCTTATCCTGTTAATAATTTTTGTTGGTAATTTTAGGAAAATATGTATAATTTACTTGAATTATTTCAAATATTTTGTTATTATAATTATTAATAAATCTATGAAATTATTCCAACAATACACACACACACACACACACGTATGTATATGTGTGTGTATATGTGTATTTTAAAGTAATTTCATGAGTTGACAACAATATAATGTTAGAATCATGCATTTCATAACATATAGAAATTGTATTCATGTCGAATTATCAAGAACGCATAAACGATAAAGCGGAAGCGTCACTGAATCCATTTCCGGAAGTCGATGCGGATGGCCTTCTAGTAAGTCGTACGGATGGCCTTCTAGATTAACAAGTTCTTCCTTTTGAGAGCCCTTTGATCTCTCAACCTTAGCCTTAGTATTCTCTCTAACAATGGATGTAAGAGTGAAAAATGATGAACTTATAATCTAGGTACCATGACCTCATATTTATAGGCATGGATATATACATTTAGGTATTCTATATCTGTGGTTCCTCTTTAATATATGTCTCAGTGCATGTGTAAGGGGATTTTATCTGCTTACTATAATCTCTAGAGTTACAAGAAATGGATACTCTTTAATGTCAAACAAGAAAAAAATAGTTATACAAAATGGATGGATTGTTTGACTCGTGTGCTCATGTAAAGAGTATCCAAATTAAGTATTTCCCTTCGCTACAATGAAATCGAATTTCGGTGGCAATTCATAATTGTTTGAAATTTTCATTTGGCTTTTAAATGAAATGCCTTATAATTGGATGTTGTATTTTTAATGTCATAGCATTTCAAGCAATTTCTTTTATTACATATGCTCTGTGTTAGCCATTGGTAGAGAGGCTAACAAAGTTGCAGATTGGTTAGCCAGAGCGAGTAGAGGATCATACTATACTAGTGACTGGGTTTCTAACCCTTCACCTGAATCGTATCAGCTTCTTTTAAATGATTCCATATATGAATCACATCTAAGAAGTTTCTATTGGTCATTTATGCCAAATGCTACTAAAATGTTAGGAAATTTATCTATCATAAAATACAATAACAGCAACTGTGACATGTTAGCTCAGCATCAATATTGTTGTAATATTTTTGGCGCTGCTCTTCCTTTTACATAGACTAATTCCCTCTACTATGATTTGCTATAAATCTTCAGGTATTTGATCTTACTAAAAATATATGAACGATAAAGAAGAAGAACTAGAGGCAGCAGAAAAGGATTTCCTTGAATGCGTTAAGTTGCTGGAAAGAGAAAAGCCTTACTTTGCCAATGTGGATATTACATTTCTTCTTTTCTGTTGCGGGTTTTATGCTTGGGAACTTCAGCAGAGAGGTCCATTGTCTCTTCCAGAACCTGAAAAGGCCTGTGAGTTGGGTTTGGAGACGAGGAAGAGTCTCGGGGTCGATTTGAAGGATATTGAATATGCATGCATGAGCAAGCCAGTAAGATGTTTTTTTGTTTAATTAGAAGTTGCATCAAAAAAGTTCAAAATATATTTTGGCTTTCAACGCATATAAATATGATTAATTCATCCCATGCTACTGTATTTTATTTATTTATTTTATTCTCAAAATTAGGAATACATATATTAATCAGTTATTTTGTCAGGATAAATTTATTTAGTTGAAGACGTGATATTGTTGACAAATAAAATTAGCTTCAAGATTTGCACTTGCTTCAATACCCTTCATGTTTTCGGAAAATTGGATATCGTAACCAGTTTATGATTATCCTTTGGAATTTGGACAAAATATAAAAAAATAATTATTTTAGCTATCTCGGTGTAAAATTACATTGTAAATTACACTTGGAGATACTAAATTTTTTTTTATTGCGGTGTAAAATTATATTATAAAGTACACCTGCAAACAAATTTTTTTTTTAATGCAGTGTAAAATTCTTTTGGTTAGTCTTTCAAACTCCTAACGAGGTAGAGATTCTCTCACGAAGAGAAATCTTCGTCGAACTTTAGAAAAGAAAAAAAAATCAAACTTATGAAAAACAATCAAACAACAATGCAGCTTGCCTTAGGTAGGGTGCACTGGGGGTGATGCGTCTTCCCCTTGCACAACAAGTCCCCTTACCCAAGACTCTTGCAGACCACTACGTTCCTAGTAACGTTAATACGAGGTGGCGACTCCTAATAATTATAGTTGTAATTTTTGCGACTATAAAACAACCCTTTTTTTTTCACCGCGCACCATTGTCTCCCCAAAATCCCGGGGGATGGCGGGGCGCGAAACGCGTCAAAAATCATCATCGCGACAGCAGACAACAAATAATATATCTTTAGTCAATTTGATTAATTACGGTTTTGCTATCTACCAATTAAATTACTATCAAAGGAGTTAAAATAAAACCATCAATCAAATTGTTTGCTGCACAAAACAAATCACTCATCTGTGCTAAAATTCAACGATTATAATTTTACTATTTGCTAATGAAAAATTCATAAAACAAATAAAATATATAAAACAATCAATGATTATATTTCATGGAGCACATGACTCATTTTAATAGAATTTATTTGATTCCAAATGTAACAACATCAATATTCAGTTACTTTTAGGCTTAAAAAAAACTCGTTTTAACTGATTCTATCAATTACAATTTTACTGATTAAATATTAAATAACCAATTACAGAACATAAAAAATCAATCAATTTTCTACATAGAAAAAAGCCTAGGGCTTACATAGTTTTTGCCTAAAAGATATATATATATATATATTAAGATTATTATTTTTAAATGTTTACATTTTATTTTATATATATATCATTTTTAATTGTCGCGACGACAATTTTGGGCCAGCTTCGTGCCCGCCATCACCCCCGTGGTTCGGGAGACAACGGCATGCAATGAAATGGGGTTGTTTATAGCCGTAAAATTTACGACTATAATTATAAGGAGTCGCCACCTAGTATTATGATCACTAGGAAACCTATTGGTCTGCGAGAGTTTTGGGTAAGGGGACTTGTTGTGCAAGGGGAAGACACATCACCCCCAGTGCACCCTACTTAAGGGAAGTTGCATTGTTGTTTGATTGTTTTTTCTAAGTTAAAATTTTTACACTGCATTTTCAAAAATACTTTTTTTTTGTCTGCGGGTGTACTTTACAATGTAATTTTACACCGCAGTTACAAGTTTTACTTATCAACGGATGTACTTTACAATGTAATTTTACACCGTAGCAAAAAAAATTTTTATCCGCGGGTATACTTTACAATGTAAATTTACACTGTAATAGATGAAACAAAAATATTTATAATTATTTTTGATATTTTGGCCAAATTCCAACGGATAATCATAAATCGGTTATGATGTCCAATTTTCGTTTCAAAATATGAGAAAGATGCAACATAATTTTTACAAAAAATAGGTATGGAAAAATCATGGAATTTGGCTGTATGCATAAAAAAATACATTTTTTTATATATTTTTTGAATTGTTTTGTAATTATAATAATAGCAAAAAAATACTTTTTCAATTTATGTTTTTATTTTTCTATTTTTTAGGTTGAGTTGTCACCACGAGTAGGCTAACAACCTAACCTTAGTGAGAGCTGAAGCCCAAATATTTGTGTTGAAACTAGGTGGGCTAAAACTAGGTGGGCTTCTAGCCCACCTTTTATGGGCCTCCAGTCCAAGAAGCCAACCTGGAAAATATTTGGGTCGGACACACAAAGACTGGCCCACCTCCGTCAGCCTCGGCCCACGTGCACAGCGGGATGCAAATTGCATCCTGCTGCATGGCCGAAGGATGAAGACGAAGGAACAGTAGAATGGTGGACCATGACGAGAGGCTTACCTGCTAACACCTATAGGTAGAGGAGGTCGAGGTGGTTCTCCCTGTCATGGCGACGTTGAGAATGGTGGACCGTGGTGGCTGGAATGGGCGTCGGTAGGGGACGTGTGGGCTGCTGCTATTGTGCTCTGTCACTGCTAGAGCTCTCGCCAGAGATGGAGAAGACGACCTAGGTCCATGTTGGGGAGCATTTTGAGGATAGCAAGGGACTGGACGGAGGAGAAAAGGGCTGCTTAATGTGGTGGTTTGTAAAGAGAGAGAGGCAATGTCGGGGAGAGAGAGAGAGGGAAATGGTTGTTGCGTGCTCTGTCGGAGATGAAGAAGACGAGCTAAGGGAGACGAAGGGGTGGCTATCGTGTGCAAGGTTCTTTTTGGTCACGGTGCATGAATTTTTGCTTCCTTTCTCCGCTGCAAACCTCCTATGTTTTTCTCTCTTTTCTCCTCTCTTCTCCATCTTTCCCCCCTTTCTTCTCCATTTTTCTCCTCTGTTTATCTTATGTTCCTCCTCCCCCTTTACTGCATGTTGTGAATTCAATTTATAGGCACAACACATGCAATTTGCATGTAGTGTTGTGACCTCTGCATTTTTGCACAGGGCTGTGGACAACCACTGCAACGTCCTTCGTCCCTTGCTGCAGAGGGTTGTTGGAATGTTGCAGGGTCGTGTTCCTGCACTGTTCAGGTGTGTCGGAACAGTGCAGGGACATGTAAAGTTGGTGTGAGAAAAATACAATTTGGTCCCTCAATATTTAATTGGTTCAATTGCACTCTCGATTAGTTTTAAACTTTTAATTTTATGCAATCGTATCCCCGTCAAAATTTCAACAGCAACCTTAAGTGTGCAAGCCCTTTTATATTTTGGTCTCTAGTTTCCGATTGCGCGTTTTAATCCTCAATTGCGCGATTTAACCCTCAATTGACTGTTAAATTCTCAATTCGTTCAATTTAGCCCCTCATTTTGCATTATTGCCTTAAAAATTCAAATCGGGCTCCAAAAATTCTATTCACATCAATTGAGCCCGAATTAAATTCAAGAAATTGATTTCTCATTGACTAAGCCCTTAATAAAATTAATTTGACCAGTTTAAATAATTAAGTCCTTGCACTTAATCGAATCCTTCAATTAGACCTTAAATTAATTCCCGATCATAATTAAACTTTAAATTTGTCGACGGTTAAATCCCATATAATTATGTCGTTTAACTTAGTTTTTACACAGATTCATCCAACGATAAATTATTTTTGCCTTAAATCTGTATTTTTCTCTATTTTTGGAACCAAAGAGATACGTTTGGACTCGCGAAAACAACCAAAATTTCCACATCGATTTTTCTACCCACTCCAGCTCCTTTTATTTTATTTTTTTTCATTTTATTTTATTTTGGGGGAGTAACCCAAAAATTGGGTTACGACATTAGTGATCATTGAAAAAATAATATTTATTTTTGTTGTCATTTATTTAGTTTTTTAATTGTTTTTTTTGTTAATATTGTTAGGTGTTGAAATTTCTGATTATTACAGATAAGACATTCAAAATAATGATAATGATTATATGTAAGTTTTTTTTATCTTAGAAATATGTAAGACTAATTATATATTTTAAAATTATAATGTACTATCAGTGGTCTAAACTATTTTTAATATAATAATATCAGGAATAAATCTTATAGTGTCATCAATAATATGATCAATAATAATTAGAATATGAATTATGTATAATAATATTTATAATGACAACTATAATAATATTTCAATGTCTTTTTTTATGCATGATATTTCAGATCTCATATCATGAAAAACAAATATACAAAACCAAACATAGACAAGATAAGTAGAAAAACTGTCAAATTATCAATAATATATATATATATATATATATATATAAGTAGAAAAAGAAAAAACTATAAAAAAGTATAAAAGGCAAAAGAAATGTTTCGGGAAAAATGAAAAAAATATATAATAAGAAAAAATTAAAAAAACATAATAAGGAGAAAAAAAAGGCAAAAAAGCAAAAATGAGGAAAAAATGCATTGTAGTGGGAAAACACTGTTGTAATCAACAATGCTATGTGTGAGGAGCTACAATGTTTTCCCCACACCATTTTCAATCCATATTGTTAAAAAACATTTAGTCCGGGAATTAGTCGTAGTGTGCTTAAGTCGACCTGGAGACCCTAGTCATCAAAAACATTCGGGGATAAGAAAAAAATATAAGTGAACAAAAAAAGTATAAGGAAAAAAATAAATAATAATAAATTGGTATGTGGATTAGTCGGTAGATACGCAAATTGGCCTAGATATCCTGGTTACAAAAACAAATTTGGTTTAGGGATTAGTCGTGGTGCATTTCAGGTGGCCCGGAGATCCTAGTTATAAAAAAATATATAAGTAAGAAAAAAAGGTTAAGCTGGCTCAAAGATCATGATTATAAAAACAATGTACAAGTTAAAGAAAACAAAAAATATAAGCATGAAAGAATCAGTATCAATCCATATTGTTTTAAAAACAAATTCGGTCCGGAATTAGTCTTGGTGTACTTAAGTTGTGTCAGTAGACCCTGGTTATAAAAAATATATAAGTGAAGAAGATATATATATATATAGACACACACACACACACTAGCGGGAAAACACTTTAGCAAAAAACAGTGGATCTGAAGATTAGTCGTGGTACACATAAGTTGGTCTAGACACTCGATCATAAAAACAATTACATTTAGGAATAATTGTGGTGCACTTAAGCTAGCCCGGATACCTCGACCATAAAAACAAAAACAAATATAAGAAAAAAATTAAAAATAACAAACAAAAAAATATTTCATTGAAAAAATATAATAAAAACAAAAAAACATAATCAGGAAAAAAAGCTATAAAATGGAGAAAAATAATATATTATGGAGAAAAATTTATTATAAAACAAGAAAAAGAAAGAAACGAAAAAAGGAAAAAATAATTAAAAATGTAATTAAAAAGAAAAATATATATATATATATATATATATATATATAAGTGAGAAAAAAAATATAACCAGTAAAAAAATATTTTATGGAAAAAATAATTAGAAAAAAAGTAATAAAAAAGCAAGAAAGAAACGAAAAAAATAATTACAAAAAAACATAATAAAAAAGGAAAAATACTGTAGTAATGTAAAATATGCGGTGAGCTAGAGTGTTTTTCTTAAACTATTTACCATTTAATGTATTGTTAATGTTTTCGATAAATTCAGCACATCACATGGAAACGCTGACCAGGATTACATATCGTAGTGGTCCTAGCTAGCTTTCTTTGTAAAACCTTCTCAGCATACAACCGGAGAAGAGGTCACTAATTAGTGACGCGTCATCTCATCGATTCGGGCGCAGAAGAGCGTCAAAGGTGAAAAGCATCTCGAAGAATTACCTTACAATGAATGGCACGCATATCACGTGATTGGAAAACAACAAAACAAATGAACCCGGCCAGTCACCGTTCTCAGCCACCAGTTGGTATTCATAATTTCTCCCGATAAGAAAATATCTGCCATGAGTGGCAGACAACCAGATTTAGCTTCTCTCATTGCCCATCCACCGTAGGGCCCACTCTTCCAAATTCTCGAAAACCGAGACAGACCCAATTGATACTTCCGCTTTTATCCATAGTTATTGATCCCGTCCCGGTATCGTCCCGGATTTGTGTTTGAAGCTGAACGTTCAGGTTTCGATCATCGTTCAGATACTGCTTCGGTTTATATCTGTTCATTTTTATTTAATTATATATATGAAAAAAAATAAAATATTAATTTAACAAGTATAATTTAAATTCAAGATAAATGAAATTTAAATTATACAATACAAACATAATCTCAAAATTAGAAACATCTCTCAAATTCCAACAATAAAATTATTTTTTTTTAAAATAAAAAATAAAAAATGAATTTAATTATAATTAAAAGATCCAGAATATTTGAAATTTAAGCTACTTATTGTATGTTTTTCAAGTAATTCTATGTTTTTTTATGGTTGTTGTATTTGAAATTAATTAATGTTACTTATTATTTTTTAATGTTAGAAAAACTTAAAAAAAACAAAATGAACACATTAAGAAATAATCAATAAGTTCAAACATAACTAATTAAAATACATTCCATTACAAATAATTCAATCAAATTAATTACAAATTAATACCCCTATTTTTTAGGTTAACTATTATTATAGTAATTAATATATTAATTATTATTATTATTATTATATAATAATTAGTATAAAAACTACCCCCACCCATTTGTCCCCTTCATTTTAATAAACAAAACAAAACCCTACCCATCCCTTCTTTTTCTCTAGCCGCCCCCCCCAAATCCCTTCTTCTTCTTCTTCTTCTTCTTCTGGAGCTTTGATATACGGAGCCTCGCTTCAGCTCCATGTTACAAGACGAACTACACGGTAATGAGGGAAGCTAATGTCGGTGAAGCCCTCCTTCATCCTTAAAATATCATCTTTACGCGCGAGTTTGCCATTTGCATTTCTCTTTTCTGCTTTTGAGCAACGTCGATGCGGAAGAACACTATTAGGACTCAGATCTTAATTTTTTATTTTTACTAATATATAATTTATAGGTTGAGTTTTTTTTTTTTTTTTAACCCGGAACGGAACGCCGTGACGAACGAGGCGTTCAGCCGAATCCGCCGGAATTGCCGGATCTGGCCGAATTTGACCGGACAAAACGTCGCCGCTTTGTCCGGATTTTGCATTGAGCAGGCCGTTCCGCCGGAACGGGACGGAATCAATAACATTGCTTTTATCAACTTTCGACCCCACCGTAGTACTGCATCATCAACCAATTAATACACCTTACATTTCACTTTAAGTTATTTTATTATTATTATTATTTTTACAAATTTATTTTTAACTGTAGAACATCTAAAATTACTACAAAAATAATTTGAAACAAATGATGGACAATATCTCATTTGTTAATGGATAACAGTACGAAATAATGGCTCAAGTTTTTAGTGTTCAAATTTTGCCAAAAAATACCCCAACATTTAATTATGTCTTCTATACTTATTTGATTTGGAAAATCCGTCTACATATTTTGAAAACGATAATTAAAAAAAAATTACCAGATCTTATTTCCTTGCCGAGAAAGAGAGCGAGTCTGTAGTCAGTACAATATTTCCTGTTACATGGAAATCTTTTATTATATTTACAAAATAAATCATGTATTAACAACAGGAGATGGAGTGCTTTGTTCTCCACTAAACGTTTTAAAAATTATTTTATTTTAATATTAAAATTATTTAAAAATACAAAAACCAATTAAACTTAAAAAGAGATTTTTTTTAAAAAAAAATAGACTATAGAGTCAAACACTTTTAAAGTCAATGGTAAAATCTCAATCATTCAAAGCACACTTAGTTCATTAGTTTGCATTATGTTGTGAGTTAAGATTAATTTTTTTAATGGGAAATAATATCAAGATATTATTTCCTTACCAGATCTTGTGACGACATGTCTTGTTAAAAAGAATATCAAGCCAGAGAATTAACAATGTTTATATAGTGAAACACTTGTGTAAAACATCAACCTTAAGAAAGCAATCTTAATTACTTCATGGATCCAAACAAGCCAGAGAGACAGGATTTACATAATACCAGTCATAAACCTCGACCCGCTGCATGGATTAAAAATATTTTTAACTAGTTTTAGCACATTTTTTTTATTTTTTTAGTTTAGTTTCGATCCCTGCATTTTCTCGGTCCTTCTAAAATAATTGTTTTTTTTTTGTATTTATACACCTTTGCTCTTAGTTTAGATTTTTAATTTTTATTGTTATTTATATTTGTATTAAATACAACTCGCGTTAAAAAAACATAGTAAGTTTAGCTTTAGTGGTGTAAAATGATAATGAAACTCTTTCTTATGCATATATAGTTAAATGTGAGATGTTTGAAACACCACCGTAGGTAACTCTTTTGTTTTGTCTTATTTGAGACTACAAAAATTATTTTACTGTGCACTAAAAAAGTAAAATTATCGGGACACCCTTGCTGACAATTCTTGATTTTTGTCTTATTTGAGGGTATTATGATTATTGTATTATGCACAGAAATGAAAAAAATTGAAAATACGTATCATGACATTATTTCAAACATATTTTACATAATAAAATGAATATATAAAAAAACTAATATATTTTTTTAGAAGTTCTACGACGCCGCATGTACTATCCGGAAATGTGCATGAGCTTTGAAGTTCACGTCACATCTGAAGACACGCCCACAACACCACAACAGAAAATATAATTAAAAATTGATAAATTACCAACACCCCTATAGCCAACTCTTGGATTTTATCTTATAGGGGGTACATACGCACTTATACATCTCGTGGTGCGCATCAGCTGACTCGGACATCCTGATTATAAAAAAAAGAGTCCAAGGATTTGTCATGGTACACTTAATCTAACCCAGAGACCCCAATTATATAAAAAAAATATAAGAGAAAAAAAAGTATAAGCATGAAAGAATTGTAACAATCCATATTGTTTTTATAAAAAATCGGTCTGAGAATTAGTCGTGATACACTTAAGCTAGATCAGAGACCCAGGTCATAAAAAAATATATAAGTGAACAAAAAAAGTATAAGGAAAAAAATAATAAATTGGTCTGGGGATCAGCTGACCCGGACATCCTGATTATGAAAAAAGAGTCCAAGGATTTGTCATTGTACACTTAATCTAACCCAGAGACCCCAATTATAAAAAATAATATAAGTGAAAAAAAAGTATAAGCATGTAAGAATTGTAACAATCCATATTGTTTTTATAAAAAATCAGTCCGAGAATTAGTCGTGATGCACTTAAGCTAGATTGGAGACCCAGGTCATAAAAAAATATATAAGTGAACAAAAAAAATATAAGGAAAAAAATAATAAATTGGTCTAGGGATTAGTCTTATAAATATATGAGACTAATTATATACTATGATTTTTGTCTAATATTAACTCCTTAATATATATATATATATATATATATAATGACCATTTGTTTTTAAAATAAAATACTAATTTACTATCAGTATTCTAAAATACTTTTAATATAATAATATGATGAATAAATCTTATAAAATAAAATAAAAAATTACTTGCTTTTTTTAACAATAATTATGTTGTCATTGATAGTATGACCAATAATAATTAGAATATTAATTATGTATATAATATTTATAATGATAGCTATAATAATTGTGACAAAAATTCATTGGTCAATGTTATTTTTGTGAAAAATAACTTTTGAGTCTTCTTTTATATATGATATTTCAGATCTCATATCACGTAAAACAAATATACGAAATCACACGTAGACAAGACAGATAGAAAAATTGTGTCGAATTATCTACAATAATAATAAAAAAATTGCCTGCACTTCGCCACAGGCAGTGTTGCTACCAAAATTTTGACCAACTTATTTTTTATGTTTCGGAAGAAAAAGAAAAATTGAAAAAATATAAAAAAACAAAAAAATCCAAAAATATCTTGTTACAGGGGCAAAATTGAACAAAGTGAGAATCTAACAGTCAATGCATGGTGGAATTCACATAAATTGGAAATGAAGGACCGAATTGAAACAAGCACGGAAGTTAAAGGCTGATTTTGAATTTTGTCAATGGAAACCTCTATAAATAGAGGGCATGGCCACAAGAATAGGGGACCAAAAAAAAAATACACATTCAAAACCCTAAAAACCCTAAACCATCTTTTTTTTCCACAAGAGATGCATGCCATGCACTCCATTTGGGTAGAGGTCTGCAGCCCCATTTTTTCTTTTCACTCCCTCTCCCGGCGATCTCTCCGATTTTCTCTCCACCTCCGGCCAACTCCCCATTTTCGTCCCCATGATTCTCCTCCAACCAACAGACCCCATCCGAACTGCCGTCCCTTTCATCGACCACGGTCTCCCTCCCTGTCTCGACCCTCTCGCCTGAGCCTCGCCCTCACTTCCTTCTCCTACAAACAATCTTCCCTCTTCTCTCGCTCGACGACCCCACCTCCAGCTCTTTCCCATCAGCCTCCACTCTCCTCCAAGCCTCTAGTTCGAGACACCACCAACCAGCTGCCCTCTTCGATTCTCTCCTTTTGGTCAACGGATCGGTCACCACAGACATCCTCGCCTCCGCGACAACCCAACCATCGGAAGAAGAAGACGAGGAGGAAGAAAATCGAGAGAAGGACAAACTCGATTTGAAGAATGGACTGTGTTTGATTGTGTTTGTGGATGTTGTTTTGTTTGCGAGTCCTTGTGAATCACCGTCGCAGTGAGGAAGAAGAAGAAGAAGAAGAAATGGTCGAGAAGGACAGATCTCCGATCCGAAGGAAGAGTGACCCAGCTGCTGTTGTGTTCGTGTGTTTTATGTTGTGGCGGTCGCCGTTGGGATTGTCTCCGCGAAAGAAAGAAGAAGAAGGGCGAATCGAGCCTGAAGAGATTTATTTTGATTTATGCTTGTGTGTTTGATTGCTCGCTTGTTCGTTTGTTTTGCGAGTCACCGGAGGGTCACCGTCGACGAGAGGAAGAAGAGAGGAAGCCGATCTAGCTACCCCTGTTTTACACCACCTCCGGCAACGGCGCTGTCGAACCACGCGCCGCCAGTGATGTGATGGCGCGTGGACGACGCGCCACCCACCTCCGCACATGCTCGCCACTATTCCAACGATTCTCCCAAACCGCCTCCGAGATCTTTTATGTATTTTTCTTTTTGTTTATGTGTTTTATTTGAATCTATTGTATTTTAATTGTGGAATGTAATTGAAAAGATAACAAAAACAATGGGTGTGTGATTTGTATTTCATTTTTAAAATGTAATGAAAAAGAATAAAAAGGATTGTGTGTGTGTGTGTGTTGTGTTTTATTTATTCCGTATAATGTTGTTTTGTTAAGAAAAAGAATATAAAAATAAAATAAAAATGTGTTTTCTTTGTAAAAATTTGAAACCAATGTTTCAAAAGTGTAAATCCTTTTTGGGAATTTATTATTCATCGCTAATATTCGGATAAATAAATTTTAAGGGATTAACAAAAAATCCAAAATATTCGGAGGAAATAATATACTATTATTTATCGTTCGGTGTTTGGATAAATAAATTTTATCCAAAATATTCAGTAGGAATAGTATCCTATTATTTACTTTTCGGTGTTTGGATAAATAAATTTTAAAAGGTTATTGTCTAAAATATTCAGTGGGAATAATAATAATCCATAAAATTTATTGGATTTTTTAAGCTGATTGATTTCTTTTTTAATTGTAACATTTTTTAGGAATAAATACTGACTTATTGAAACATTTTAAATCACATCTAAATAGGCAATGCAGACTTACCTCGGTGAGGCGTATTAGGGTGCTAATACCTTCCCTTTACGCAACCGAGTCCCTTACCTTTGAATCTCCGAGCGGACCGAGTACAAATCGGGTGTTCCTAGCGACCCTCAACGAGCAAGGTGGCGACTCCTCATCAAAACTCCACATTGTGAGAGCCGGATCCCTCCCGGACGACGCGCGAGGACGTGCGATGAATGGCGACTCACTGGGAAGGTATTTTTCTCGAAAATATTGGACTAAGCTTTGAATATTTTGATGTGATTTATTTGTTTTAATCTGTTTGAATTTTTTGTGTGTCTACTTTTAGCAAGTCTTTTGCATTTTTAATTCGTGCATATGTATATATGTTCATGCGTTAATTTATTTCAATTATATCATTGTAGTTTGCAACTTTAAGTTACGTGGGGGACTAGCAGCTTACCTATGACTTGAGTCAAGGTTTAAGTTTGTGTAAACCCCAACTCTTCGCTGAGAGCTTAGATGGTAGTGGTTGGTATACGTACCATCCCATTATCTGCTAAGACCCCATATTGCCTTTACGAAGGTGATCACTGGGACAGCAAGAGACCCTGTTTAGAGCCAAAAGTAGCAAACTCTTGCTGAGAGCTTAGATGGTAGTGATTGGTATACGTACCATCCCATTATCTGCTAAGACCCTATATTGCCTTTACGAAGGTGATCACTGGGACAACAAGAGATCCTGTTAGAGCTGAAAGTAGCAAACTCATCATTTGTTGTGTAAACCTCAACTCTTCGCTGAGAGCTTAGCCGGTAGTGATTGGTATACGTACCATCTCATTATCTGCCAAGACCCTATATTGCCTTTACGAAGGTGATCACTGGGCAGCAAGAGACCTTGTTTAGAGTCCAATGTAGCAAATTCATCATTTGTTATGTAAAGATTAGAACCAATCATTAGAGTGTGTGCTACCTTCATTCTGTTTTGCATTAAGGCAAACTCTTCCCGAGGCAATTTAAATTCAATAAGTGACACAAGAATCATCGCTAGGAAATTTGCATTGTTGGGTTTAAGCTAAATACGCTTTTGTGTATCATACAGATTGCTAAAAGCATGTGTCACTTCTCAAAGGACGAGTTTGTCAAAAAAAAATAAATAAATAAATAAAATAAAATAAATTGCATATGTATTTTATATGCATTCTCATAGTTTTGTGTATCATACAATTTTTAAAAGCATGTGTCACTTCTCAAAGGACGAGTTTGTCAAAAAAAAAAATTGCATATGCATTTTTACATGCATTCCTAAGGTTTTGGTGTATCGTCATAGTTGTTACAAGCATGTGTCACTCTTTGAAAGACGATTTCGTCAAAAAAAAAAAAAATTTTTAAATGCACCATAGTTTTTGTGTATCATGTAATTGTTACAATCAAGTTTCACTCCTAAACGGGTGAGCAAAAAAAAAATCATATGCTTTTCAAGATGCATTCTCACAAGTTTTTGTTTATCATGTAATTGTTACAATCAAGTTTCACTCTTAAACGGGTGAGCAAAAAAAAAAAAAAAAAATTCATATGCTTTTCAAGATGCATTCTCACAAGTTTTTGTTTATCATGTAATTTTTATGATCACATGTCATTCCTCTAAGAAAAAAAAATTAAAAAGTCAGCATGCATATACATTTCTGCACGCCTTCACATTGTTTTTGTTTAACATATAATTTATATTATCACGTTGTCATTCCTCGAAGGATAGAAAAAAAAAAAAAAGTCAGCATGCATATACATTTCTGCACGCATTCCCATTATTTTTGCTTATCATGTAATTATTACGATCGTGCGTCCTTCCTCGAGGGTCGAGCCCAAAAAAAAAAAATCATGCATATACATCTCAACATGCATTCTCATATTTTTGTTTAGCATGCAGTCATTACAACCACGTGTCGCTCTTTAAAGAGCAAGTTGGTAAAAAAAAAAAAAAAATTTCATGCGTGTACATTTCAACATGTATTCTCACAGTTTTTGTTTAGCATACAGTCGTTACAATCACGTGTCGCTCTTTAAAGGGCAAGATTGTCAAAAAAAAAAACATGCATATGCATTTCAACACGCATTTCTATAGTTTTGAAATAGGGGTCCCTCAATTTGTCATCCTCCGAAGAGTCAAGAGTCATTGGACATTTGATATTGCTGAGAAGAACCGGTTCCGATACAAAGTCATCATTCATGTTTCTTCTGCAAGCCCACAACAAAGTTCTCTGCTCTCTAGTGAAATCAAGTGGGACATATGCCCAGATATTATTTGGAGACTCGTTAGTGCAATCATCAATGGGGATTATGGGAAATTCGGGTTTTCTTTTGAGAGAGTGCGAGTAATCCATTTTCGAAGCAAGCATCGATGAAAGAAGTTGTCTGCCTGCTTAAAGTATCAAATTGATTTCTCTCCAGATCAGATGGAGTTATTGCGGCACTGTCAAATCAGAAAGTTTTATGCCGCTATGCACAGAAGACCATGTCATTTTGAGCACAATTTTGTCTGTTAAAGTGAAGATGAATATCTTGAGAGAGAAGACATAACATGATACTGTTGAATTTGATCCGGTGTCTGAGAAGTCAAAGTATGTGCACTGCAAGATTACATTGCTCGAAGAAGCGAAATTTCTGCCAAAAGAGTCTTTTCAGTGTGTGATGAATTTTTTTATGATTTGCGCACTTTGGTGTTCTGACAAGAGTGCTTCCTAGCTCGATCTATTTTTTATGTCCAATGAGGAGTGCGGTGGAGCGAAAAAAATTGTTTTCTTTTTGCGACATAATCCAGATGAGAGATATGAACAGTCGCAAAAATTTTAGTAATCAGGTGTAGAGATTAGTCAGCAAGAGGCAAGTTAAGCTTTGTGGAGGATGTTATCGTCGACAGTGTCAGCAATAAATTATCACAAGCATGAGCGAGATCAATGAGCAGTGGCAATGCAGAAATGTTTGTTTGGACAACCTCAGAAAGGTGTCTCATCGTCAGTAACTTTCTCATGGAATTTCATTGGCTATCACTTTGTTTTGGGGGTAAGTCATCATTTCATTGAAGCATGTGTTTTCATTGTCTTTTTGTTGTTTTGAATTCAAGAGATGTTTGACATTCTTATTTTGGACAAAGTATTTTGATCAAACTCCAACATGCAAAATTTGAAGTTCTCGTTTTTGAAAGTATTTTGATTGCAAAATTGACCCAACTGTTGTTAAAAGACATGATGACCAATACCAGATGACCGAACAATTTTTTGAGCCTATGCACCGAGTTTTTGAACCTCATCATAGTATTAAGCTTTATTAGTATGCATATTGACATGTAATGGATTTGGTACTTATGGACCCGTGAATCATGACTCTTGCATGTCCAAATCATCACATTGGACGAGGTCAAAATTTATCAGTTGAAACCAACTTTGCTTGAAATGATAAAAGGCTCTCTTTGTTTATTTCCTTCACTATTCTTGAAATATGTATCCCTAGTTAACCCCAATTTGAGCCTGATATTATATTTCTTCGAAAACACCCGACATGGATCACACCCTCACACTGGGGGCAAATACAGTAGGGGGCAATAAGAGATTTGTAGTTTGAGGATGCAGTGGCAACATGAGAATCAATAGAAGGGATGACGTTCAACAATGAAAACCCAACATTGGGAACAATCAAATTGTGATACGACATGACAAAAACCAAGAGTCAATGGTAGGGACAAGTTCAAAAAAAAAGAAAGAAAAAAAAAGAAAAAGAAAAAAAGAGAATATGGAACTATGTCATGTCCGTTAGTATTTGTGGTCAAACCTCATGTGGGAAGAAATGTTATTAAGATTTTTGAGTCTTCAAGATAGGTTGTCCATCAAAGGAAGATTGTGCAGAATTGTTTTGTTATACTATGTTGAGTACAACAAGAGATGAAATAACATTAGATGACAAATGATGGTTTGAGTTTTAGAATCCCCTTTTAAGTCTGAAATTGTCAATAAAAAGAATGACATGGTTGTAGAGATTCTTAGAGCATTGTTTGATTGTTAAAGAATCATGTGGAGATAATTAATGTATTTCGATGTGTTCTCTTCTACTAAGACAATAAGAGAAAAGGAGTTAATGACTAGATGATGGTGATCCTAGGTCTGTGAAACCCTTAAACACTTTTTGAGCCTATGAATATCCTTTCTTTTATAGCCATGAACCATAGCCTCATTACATGCTTGTAAAAGTCCTTATTGATCAAGCAAGCAATTTTAATTGATAAGTGGCGCTCTCAAAATTTGCTAGAGTTTTTCCATAAGGGTTATAATTTCATGAAAAAGTTGCAAGTTTATGCATATTGATAAGGTAAGTACTTGAAAGATGAGGCAAATGTTTCAACTTGAACTGCAAGTTTTACTCGACTCTAAATGTTTGAAAGCCACAAATCATCACTTCATCATGTACCATCATATACATACCCTAAAATCTGAGATTAGAATTGAAACCCAAAACCAAAAAAAGACAATTTTAATCCCACAATGAGTCAATTACTCGTTTGCAAAATATGAAATATTTACAAGCCTGCATTTATTGAATATCGTGTGTTGGGTATTTGACCAAATGAATTTGATTTTCAACAATGACATCTTTTTGATTTTATAGCAATGATTAGACTTTGGAAGCACATGATCTTTGAAATCGGTGACTTAATTCTAGAACAAGAAAGATTTAGAGAAAATATTGACCGGATTTGAAGAATCCTTGACATTGACAATTCTCGGCTATCATCTGAATGCTCAGCAGCTTAGAGGTCGAATGTGGATCTTGATAGGAATGCAAATAATTTCACATCAGCTAGAGGCGAGAAGCATAAGCAAATGATTGATTTAATGAAATTCATCAATGAGCACCAACGGATTCAACTCGAGCGAGCATGGCTTAATAGAGAGTGATGTTTTAATAAGCTCCAACAGTGATTGAGAATAAGATTGCGTTTGAAAGGCACCTTCAGATTTCAGAAATATTGTCTTGCTCACAGATTTGTTTGTCTCCAAAGATATTGTTGCATGATTGTATTGTCATAAATATTGAAGTATGCATGCCATAAAAGTTGATCATGAGATAATTGTTACGAAGTCAGTCGACTCAAGGTTCAGTGCACCGCATGAATATGGGAGACAGAAAAACCTCGTTAATGACAATATCATGATTCTTTGCATGAATTGAGAAGAAGTTGCTTAGAAGAGATTGAGTTTACAACGAAGAGTTTCAGATTGCATGACCGGAACAGTTGCATCAGCTCAAGGCGAGATTGATCGCATGAATGTGGGTGATAGTAGCATTACATCTCCTCTCACAAGCTAAGGGAAATTTATTGATGATAGCATGGAGCATGCACCGATGAGTTTTGGATGCATTTATGGATGACTTGAAAATTCCATGAAGGTTGATGATGACATACTGCAAGAGAAACATGACTCAATTGATTAATTAACTGATCGACAACCGAAGATGAGGTCGGCATTAGCAAGCTTTGCAATGATTGTTAGCAAACCCAGGAGTTATTATTGAGAGATTTCAAGAAAATTGATGGCTTGTTACACTCCTTCACGAGGAATCAAGCAACACCACACTTGGGGGGCAATGTTAAACTTGATAAGCACTGAGAGCAAAGATCATCGCAGACACGCCAAAAGAAGCAATGCGCTTGAGACTTGATGAATGAATGACAACAAAGCTTTGGAGGCTGGGAAAAAAAACATTCTACGACAATGGAGCATCAGAAAAAAGGGGACCTATATTTCTTAGGTAAGTATACATGCATCACCATGCATTGCATTAGAAAAAGAGGACTTATATTTCCTAGGTAAGTATCCATGCATCATCATGCATTGCATCCCCATCTTCATCGACTTTCATCGGGTAGGTCACCCAGAAAAATGAGACCATGCTAGCCGGGTAGGTCACCCAGAAAAATGAGACCCAATCTTCCATCCGGGTAGGTCACCCGTAAAAATGAGACCCCTCCATCTTCCATCCGGGTAGGTCACCCGTAAAAATGAGACCCTTCCACCTTCCATCCGGGTAGGTCACCCGTAAAAATGAGACCCTCCATCTTCCATCCGGGTAGGTCACCCGTAAAAATGAGACCCTCCATCTTCCATCCGCGTAGGTCACCCGTAAAAATGAGACCCTTCCATTTTCCATCCGGGTAGGTCACCTGTAAAAATGAGACCCTTCCATCTTCCATCCGGGTAGGTCACCCGTAAAAATGAGACCCTTCCATCTTCCATCTAGGTAGGTCACCCGTCATAATGAGACCCTACCTTCCATCCGGGTAGGTCACCCATAATAATAAGACCCTTCCATCTTCCATCCGGGTAGGTCACCCGTAAAAATGAGACCCTTCCATCTTCCAGCCGGGTAGGTCACCCGTAAAAATGAGACCCTTCCATCTTCCATTCGGGTAGGTCACCCAGAAAAATGAGACCCTTCTAACATTCTAACTCGGGTAGGTCACCCAGAAAAATGAGACCCTTCTAACATTCTAACTCGGGTAGGTCACCCAGAAAAATGAGACCCTTCTAACTTCTAACACGGGTAGGTCACCCAGAAAAATGAGACCCTTCTAACTGCTAACACGGGTAGGTCACCCAGAAAAATGAGACCCTTCTAACTGTTAACCCGGGCAGGTCACCCGTCATAATCAGACCCGGGTAAGTCATCCGTCACTATCGAGACTCTTTCAATTGGGTAGGTCACCCGTCATAATCAGACCCGGGTAAGTCATCCGTCACTATCGAGACTCTTTCATCAGGGCAGGTCACCCGTCATAATCAGACCCGGGTAAGTCATCCGTCACTATCGAGACTCTTTCTACTTAGGCGAGTCACCCGTCATCATCAGACCCGGGTAAGTCATCCGTCACTATCGAGACACTTTCTACTTGGGCAGGTCACCCGTCATAATCAGACCCGGGTAAGTCATCCGTCACTATCGAGACTCTTTCATCGAGGCGAGTCACCCGTCATAATCGGACCGGGTAAGTCATCCGTCACTATCAAGACTCTTTCATCGAGGCGAGTCACCGGTCATAATCAGACCCGGGTAAGTCATCCGTCACTATCGAGACTCTTTCATCAGGGCAGGTCACCCGTCATAATCAGACCCGGGTAAGTCATCCGTCACTATCGAGACTCTTCTATCTAATTTCTTTTATTTGTGTAGGTCACCCATCATTTTATTTATTTATTTTGTTTTCTTTGTTTTTCTTTACAACGCTTACTATGTAAAGTCTTTTGCAAGACTTTAGTCGTAAGCATTGTAAAGAGGGGGCATCTGTTGCTACCCAAATTTTGACCAACTTATTTTTTATGTTTCGGAAGAAAAAGAAAAATAGAAAAAAACAAAAAAATCCAAAAATACCTTGTTACAGGGGCAAAATTGAAAAAGTGAGAATCTAACGATCAATGCAGGTGAAATTGCATAAATTGGAAATGAAGGACCGAATTGAAACAAGCATGGAAGCTAAAGGCTGATTTTGAATTTTGTCCATGGAAGACTCTATAAATAGAGTGCATGGCCACAAGAATAAGGGACCAAAAAAGAGACACCTCATTCAAAACCCTAAAAACCCTAAACCATCTTTTTCTTCCACTAGAGGCTGCAGCCATGCACCCATTTAGGTAGCGGCTGCAGCCCCGTTTTCTTTTTTTTCACTCCCTCTCCCCGGCGATCTCTCCAATTTTCTCTCCACCTCCGGCCAACTCCCGGTTTTCGTCCCCATGATTCTCCTCCAACCAACAGACCCCATCTGAACTGCCGTCCCTTTCATCAGCCACGGTCTCCCTCCCCGTCTCAGCCCTCTCGCCCGAGCCTGCCCTCACTTCCTTCTCCTACAAACAATCTTCCCCTCTTCTCTCGTTCGACAGCCCCACCTCCAGCTCTTTCCCATCAGCCTCCACTCTCCTCCCAGCCTCCAGTTCAGACACCACCAACCAGCTGCCCTCTTCGATTCTCTCCTCTTGGCCAACAGATCGGTCACCACAGCATCCCTGCCTCTGCGACAACCCAGCCATCAGAAGAAGAAGAAGACGAGGAGGAGGAAGAAAATCAGAGAAGGACAAACTCGATTTGAAGAATGGACCGTGTTTGATTGTGTTTGTGGATGTTGTTTTGTTTGCAGGTCCTTGTGAATCACCGTCGCAGGTGAGGAAGAAGAAGAAGAAGAAGAAATGGCCGAGAAGGACAGATCTCCGATCTGAAGGAAGAGTGACCCAGCTGCCGTTGTGTTCGTGTGTTTTATCGTTGTGGCGGTCGCCGTTGGGATTGTCTCCGCGAAAGAAAGAAGAAGAAGAGCGAACCGAGCCTGCAGAGATTTATTTTGATTTATGCTTGTGTGTTTGATTGCTGCTTGTTCGTTTGTTTTGCAGGTCACCGGAGGGTCACCGTCGACGAGAGGAAGAAGAGAGGAAGCCGATCTAGCTACCCCCTGTTTTACACCACCTCCGACAACGGCGCTGTCGAACCACGCGCCGCTGCGATGGCTGATGGCGCGTGGACAGACGCGCCACCCCACCTCCAGACATGCTGCCACTATTCCAGCATTCTCCCAAACTGCCCCCGAGATCTTTTATGTATTTTTTTCTTTTTGTTTATGTGTTTTATTTGAATCTATTGTATTTTAATTGTGGAATGTAATTGAAAAGATAACAAAAACAATGGGTGTGTGATTTGTATTTCATTTTTAAAATGTAATGAAAAAGAATAAAAAAGGATTGTGTGTGTGTGTGTGTTGTGTTTTATTTATTCCGTATAATGTTGTTTTGTTAAGAAAAAGAATATAAAAATAAAATAAAAAATGTGTTTTCTTTGTAAAAATTTGAAACCAATGTTTCAAAAGTGTAAATCTTTTTTTGGGAATTTATTATTCACTGCTAATATTCGGATAAATAAATTTTAAGGGATTAACAAAAAAATCCAAAATATTCGGAGGAAATAATATACTATTATTTACTGTTCGGTGTTTGGATAAATAAATTTTATCCAAAATATTCGGCGGGAATAATATGTTATTATTTACTTTTCGGTGTTTGGATAAATAAATTCTAAAAGGTTATTGTCTAAAATATTCAGTGGGAATAATAATAATCAATAAAATTTATTGGATTTTTTAAGCCGATTGATTTCTTTTTTAATTGTAACATTTTGTATAAATAAATACTGACTTATCGAAACATTTTAAATCACATCTAAATAGGCAATGCAGCTTACCTCAGGTAAGGCGTATTAGGGGTGCTAATATCTTTCCTTTACGCAACCAGTCCCTTACCTTTGAATCTCCGAAGCGGCACCAAGTACAAATCGGGTGTTCCTAGCGACCCTCAACAGACAAGGTGGCGACTCCTCATCAAAACTCCACATTGTGAGAGCCAGGATCCCTCCCGGACGACGGCCAGGGACGTGCGACGGAATGGCGACTCACTGGGAAGGTATTTTTCCGAAAAATATTGGACTAAGCTTTGAATATTTTGATGTGATTTATTTGTTTCAATCTGTTTGAATTTTTGTGTGTTTACTTTTAGCAAGTCTTTTGTATTTTTAATTCGTGCATATGTATATATGTTCATGCGTTAATTTATTTCAATTATATCATTGTAGTTTGCAACTTTAAGTTACGTGGGGACTAGCGACTTACCTATGACTTGAGTCAAGGTTTAAGTTTGTGTAAACCCCAACTCTTCACGAGAGCTTAGATGGTAGTGGTTGGTATACGTACCATCCCATTATCTGCTAAGACCCCATATTGCCTTTACTGAAGGTGATCACTGGGACAACGAAGAGACCCTGTTTAGAGCCAAAAGTAGCAAACTCTTCGCTGAGAGCTTAGATGGTAGTGATTGGTATACGTACCATCCCATTATCTCGCGAAGACCCTATATTGCCTTTACGAAGGTGATCACTGGGACAGCAAGAGACCCTGTTAGAGCTAAAAGTAGCAAACTCATCATTTGTTGTGGAAACCTCAACTCTTCGCTGAGAGCTTAGCCGGTAGTGATTGGTATACGTACCATCCCATTATCTGCCAAGACCCTATATTGCCTTTACGAAGGTGATCATCAGGCGACAAGAGACCTTGTTTAGAGTCCAATGTAGCATATTCATCATTTGTTGTGTAAAGATTAGAACCAATCATTAGAGTGTGTGCTACCTTCATTCTGTTTTGCATTAAGGCAAACTCTTCCCGAGGCAATTTAAATTCAATAAGTGACACAGTAATCATCGCTTAGGAAATTTGCATTGTTGGGTTTAAGCGAAATACGCTTTTGTGTATCATACAGATTGCTAAAAGCATGTGTCACTTCTCAAAGGACGAGTTTGTCAAAAAAAAATAAATAAATAAATAAAATAAAATAAATTGCATATGTATTTTATATGCATTCTCATAGTTTTGTGTATCATACAGTTGTTAAAAGCATGTGTCACTTCTCAAATGACGAGTTTGTCAAAAAAAAAAAAATTGCATATGCATTTTATATGCATTCCTAAGGTTTTTGGTGTATCGTCATGATTGTTACAAGCATGTGTCACTCTTTGAAAGACGATTTCGTCAAAAAAAAAAAAACATTTTTATATGTATTACCATAATTTTTGTGTATCATGTAATTGTTACAATCAAGTTTCACTCCTAAACGGGTGAGCAAAAAAAAAAAAAAAATTCATATGCTTTTCAAGATGCATTCTCACAAGTTTTTGTTTATCATGTAATTGTTACAATCAAGTTTCACTCTTAAACGGGTGAGCAAAAAAAAAAAAAAAAATTCATATGCTTTTCAAGATGCATTCTCACAAGTTTTTGTTTATCATGTAATTTTTATGATCACATGTCATTCCTCTAAGAAGTAAAAAAAGAAAAAAAGAAAAAAAAAGGTCAGCATGCATATACATTTCTGCACGCCTTCCCATTGTTTTTGTTTAACATGTAATTTTTATGATCACGTTGTCATTCCTCGAAGGAGTAAAAAAAAAAAAAAAAGGGTCAGCATGCATATACATTTCTGCACACATTCCCATTATTTTTGCTTATCATGTAATTATTACGATCGCGCGTCCTTCCTCGAGGGTCGAGCCCAAAAAACAAAAAAAAAATCATGCATATACATCTCAACATGCATTCTCATATTTTTGTTTAGCATGCAGTCATTACAACCACGTGTCGCTCTTTAAAGAGCAAGTTGGTAAAAAAAAAAAAAAATTTCATGCGTGTACATTTCAACATGTATTCTCACAGTTTTTGTTTAGCATACAGTCGTTACAATCACGTGTCGCTCTTTAAAGGGCAAGATTGTCAAAAAAAAAACATGCATATGCATTTCAACACGCATTTCTATAGTTTTGAAATAGGGGTCCCTCAATTTGTCATCCTCCGAAGAGTCAAGAGTCATTGGACATTTGATATTGCTGAGAAGAACCGGTTCCGATACAAAGTCATCATTCATGTTTCTTCTGCAAGCCCACAACAAAGTTCTCTGCTCTCTAGTGAAATCAAGTGGGACATATGCCCAGATATTATTTGGAGACTGTTAGTGCAATCATCAATGGGGATTATGGGAAATTCAGGTTTTCTTTTGAGAGAGTGCGAGTAATCCATTTTCGGAAGCAAGCATCAGTGAAAGAAGTTGTCTGCCTGCTTAAAGTATCAAATTGATTTCTCTCCAGATCAGATGGAGTTATTGCGGCACTGTCAAATCAGAAAGTTTTATGCCGCTATGCACAGAAGACCATGTCATTTTGAGCACAATTTTGTCTGTTAAAGTGAAGATGAATATCTTGAGAGAGAAGACATAACATGATACTGTTGAATTTGATCCGGTGTCTGAGAAGTCAAAGTATGTGCACTGCAAGATTACATTGCTCGAAGAAGCGAAATTTCTGCCAAAAGAGTCTTTTCAGTGTGTGATGAATTTTTTTTATGATTTGCGCACTTTGGTGTTCTGACAAGAGTGCTTCCTAGCTCGATCTATTTTTTATGTCCAATGAGGAGTGCGGTGGAGCGAAAAAAATTGTTTTCTTTTTGCGACATAATCCAGATGAGAGATATGAACAGTCGCAAGAATTTTAGTAATCAGGTGTAGAGATTAGTCAGCAAGAGGCAAGTTAAGCTTTGTGGAGGATGTTATCATCGACAGTGTCAGCAATAAATTATCACAAGCATGAGCGAGATCAATGAGCAGTGACAATGCAGAAATGTTTGTTTGGACAACCTCGTAAAGGTGTCTCATCGTCGATGAGCTTTCTCATGGAATTTCATCGGCTATCACTTTGTTTTGGGGTAAGTCATCATTTCATTGAAGCATGTGTTTTCATTGTCTTTTGTTGTTTTGAATTCAAGAGATGTTTGACATTCTTATTTTGGACAAAGTATTTTGATCAAACTCCAACATGCAAAATTTGAAGTTCTCGTTTTTGAAAGTATTTTGATTGCAAAATTGACCCAATCGTTGTTAAAAGACATGATGACCAATACCGGATGACCGAACAATTTTTGAGCCTATGCACCGAAGTTTTGAACCTCATCATAGTATTAAGCTTTATTAGTATGCATATTGACATGTAATGGATTTGGTACTTATGGACCCGTGAATCATGACTCTTGCATGTCCAAATCATCACATTGGACGAGGTCAAAATTTATCAGTTGAAACCAACTTTGCTTGAAATGATAAAAGGCTCTCTTTGTTTATTTCCTTCACTATTCTTGAAATATGTATCCCTAGTTAACCCCAATTTGAGCCTGATATTATATTTCTTCGAAAACACCCGACATGGATCACACCCTCATACTGGGGCAAATACAGATGAGGGGCAATAAGAGATTTGTAGTTTGAGGATGCAAGTGGCAACATGAGAATCAATAGAAGGGATGACGTTCAACAATGAAAACCCAACATTGGGAACAATCAATTTGTTATAGTACATTAAAAAAACCAAGTGTCAAGGGTAGGGAAAAGTTCAAAAAAAAAAAAAGGAAAAAAAAGAAAAGGAAAAAAAGAGAATATGGAACTATGCCATGTCCGTTAGTATTTGTGGTCAAACCTCATGTGGGAAGAAATGTTATTAAGATTTTTGAGTCTTCAAGATTGGTTGTCCATCAAAGGAAGATTGTGCAGATTTGTTTTGTTATACTATGTTGAGTACAACAAGAGATGAAATAACATTAGATGACAAATGATGGTTTGAGTTTTAGAATCCCTTTTAAGTCCGAAATTGTCAATAAAAAGAATGACATGGTTGTAGAGATTCTTAGAGCATTGTTTGATTGTTAAAGAATCATGTGGAGATAATTAATGTATTTCGATGTGTTCTCTTCTACTAATACAATAAGAGAAAAGGAGTTAATGACTAGATGATGGTGATCCTAGGTCTTTGAAACCCTTAAACACTTTTTTGAGCCTATAAATATCCATTTGTTTTATAGCCATGAACCATAGCCTCATTACATGCTTGTAAAAGTCCTTCTTGATCAAGCAAGCAATTTTAATTGATAAGTGGCGCTCTCAAAATTTGCTAGAGTTTTTCCATAAGGGTTATAATTTCATGAAAAAGTTGCAAGTTTTTATGCATATTGATAAGGTAAGTACTAAAAGATGAGGCAAATGTTTCAACTGAACTGCAAGTTTTACTCAGCTCTAAATGTTTGAAGGCCACAAATCATCACTTCATCATGTACCATCATGTACATACCCTAAAATCTAAGATTAGAATTGAAACCCAAAAACAAAAAAAAAAGACAATTTTAATCTCACAAGGAGTCAATTACTGTTTGCAAAATATGAAATATTTACAAGCCTGCATTTATTGAATATCGTGTGTTGGGTATTTGACCAAATGAATTTGATTTTCAACAAATGACATCTCTTTGATTTTATAGCAATGATTAGACTTTGGAAGCACATGATCTTTGAAATCAGTGACTTAATTCTAGAACAAGAAAGATTTAGAGAAAATATTGACCGGATTTGAAGAATCCTTGACATTGACAATTCTCGGCTATCATCGGAATGCTCAGCAGTTAGAGGCCAGAATGTGGATCTTGATAGGAATGCAAATAATTTCACATTAGCTAGAGGCGAGAAGCATAAGCAAATGATTGATTTAATGAAATTCATCAATGAGCACCAACGGATTCAACTCAGAGCAGACATGGCTTAATAGAGAGTGATGTTTTAATAAGCTCCAACAGTGATTGAGAATAAGATTGCGTTTGAAAGGCACCTTCGATTTCGAAATATTGTCTTGCTCACGATTTGTTTGTCTCCAAAGATATTGTTGCATGATTGTATTGTCATAAATATTGAAGTATGCATGCCATAAAAGTTGATCATGAGATAATTGTTACTGAAGTCGATCGACTCAAGGTTCGATGCACCGCATGAATATGGGAGACAGAAAAACCTCGTTAATGACAATATCATGATTCTTTGCATGAATTGAGAAGAAGTTGCTTAGAAGAGATTGAGTTTACAACGAAGAGTTTCAGATTGCATGACCGAACAGTTGCATCAGCTCAAGGCAAGATTGATCGCATGAATGTGGGTGATAGTAGCATTACATCTCCTCTCACAAGCTAAGAGAAATTTATTGATGATAGCATGGAGCATGCACCGATGAGTTTTGGATGCATTTATGGATGACTTGAAAATTCCATGAAGGTTGATGATGACATACTGCAAGAGAAACATGACTCAATTGATTAATTAACTGATCGACAACCGAAGATGAGGTCGGCATTAGCAAGCTTTGCAATGATTGTTAGCAAACCCAGGAGTTGTTATTGAGAGATTCCAAGAAAATTGATGGTTTGTTACACTCCTTCACGAGGAATCAAGCAACACCACACTTGGGGGCAATGTTAAACTTGATAAGCACTGAGAGCAGAGATCATCGCAGACATGCCAGAAGAAGCAATGCGCTTGAGACTTGATGAATGAATGACAACAAAGCTTTGGAGGCTAGGCAAAAACATTCTACAACAATGGAGCATTAGAAAAAGGGGACCTATATTTCTTAGGTAAGTATACATGCATCACCATGCATTGCATTAGAAAAAGAGGACTTATATTTCCTAGGTAAGTATCCATGCATCATCATGCATTGCATCCCCATCTTCATCAGCTTTCATCGGGTAGGTCACCCAGAAAAATGAGACCAAACTAGCCGGGTAGGTCACCCAGAAAAATGAGACCTAATCTTCCATCCGGGTAGGTCACCCGTAAAAATGAGACCCTTCCACCTTCCATCCGGTAGGTCACCCGTAAAAATGAGACCCTTCCACCTTCCATCCGGTAGGTCACCCGTAAAAATGAGACCCTCCATCTTCCATCCGTGTAGGTCACCCGTAAAAATGAGACCCTTCCATCTTCCAGCCGGGTAGGTCACCCGTAAAAATGAGACCCTTCCACCTTCCATCCGGGTAGGTCACCCGTAAAAATGAGACCCTCCATCTTCCATCCGGGTAGGTCACCCGTAAAAATGAGACCCTTCCATCTTCCATCCGGGTAGGTCACCCGTAAAAATGAGACCCTTCCATCTTCCATCCGGGTAGGTCACCCGTAAAAATGAGACCCTTCCATCTTCCAGCCGGGTAGGTCACCCGTAAAAATGAGACCCTTCCATCTTCCATTCGGGTAGGTCACCCAGAAAAATGAGACCCTTCTAACATTCTAACTCGGGTAGGTCACCCAGAAAAATGAGACCCTTCTAACATTCTAACTCGGGTAGGTCACCTAGAAAAATGAGACCCTTCTAACTTCTAACACGGGTAGGTCACCCAGAAAAATGAGACCCTTCTAACTGCTAACACGGGCAGGTCACCCAGAAAAATGAGACCCTTCTAATCGTTAACCCGGCGAGTCACCCGTCATAATCGGATCCGGTAAGTCATCCGTCACTATCGAGACTCTTTCAATTGGGTAGGTCACCCGTCATAATCGGACCGGGTAAGTCATCCGTCACTATCGAGACTCTTTCATCGAGGCGAGTCACCCGTCATAATCGGACTCGGTAAGTCATCCGTCACTATCGAGACTCTTTCTACTTGGGCGAGTCACCCGTCATAATCGATCCGGTAAGTCATCCGTCACTATCGAGACTCTTTCTACTTGGGCGAGTCACCCGTCATAATCGGACTCGGTAAGTCATCCGTCACTATCGAGACTCTTTCATCGAGGCGAGTCACCCGTCATAATCGGACCGGTAAGTCATCCGTCACTATCAAGACTCTTTCATCGAGGCGAGTCACCCGTCATAATCGGACCGGGTAAGTCATCCGTCACTATCGAGACTCTTTCATCGAGGCGAGTCACCCGTCATAATCAGACCCGGGTAAGTCATCCGTACTATCGAGACTCTTCTATCTAATTTCTTTTATTTGTGTAGGTCACCCATCATTTTATTTATTTATTTTGTTTTCTTTGTTTTTCTTTACAACGCTTACTATTTAAGGTCTTTTGCAAGACTTTAGTCGTAAGCAATGTAAAGAGGGGGCAACTGTTGCTACCCAAATTTTGACCAACTTATTTTTTATGTTTCGGAAGAAAAAGAAAAATAAAAAAATAGAAAAAAACAAAAAAATCCAAAAATATCTTGTTACAAGGGCAAAATTGAACAAAGTGAGAATCTAACAGTCAATGCAGGGTGAAATTCGCATAAATTGGAAATGAAGGACCGAATTGAAACAAGCATGGAAGGTAAAAGTTGATTTTGAATTTTGTCCATGGAAGACTCTATAAATAGAGTGCATGGCCACAAGAATAAGGGACCACAAAAAGAGACACCTCATTCAAAAACCCTAAAAACCCTAAACCATCTTTTTCTTCCACAGTAGGTCGCAGCACATGCACCCATTTGGGTAGCGGCTGCAGCCCCGTTTTTTTTCTTTTCACTCCCTCTCCCCGGCGATCTCTCCGATTTTCTCTCCACCTCCAGCCAACTCCCCGTTTTCGTCCCCATGATTCTCCTCCAACCAACAGACCCCATCTGAACTGCCGTCCCTTTCATCAGCCACGGTCTCCCTCCCCGTCTCAGCCCTCTCGCCCGAGCCTGCCCTCACTTCCTTCTCCTACAAACAATCTTCCCCTCTTCTCTCGTTCGACAGCCCCACCTCCAGCTCTTTCCCATCAGCCTCCACTCTCCTCCCAGCCTCCAGTTCAGACACCACCAACCAGCTGCCCTCTTCGATTCTCTCCTCTTGGCCAACAGATCGGTCACCACAGCATCCCTGCCTCCGCGACAACCCAGCCATCAGAAGAAGAAGACGAGGAGGAAGAAAATCAGAGAAGGACAAACTCGATTTGAAGAATGGACTGTGTTTGATTGTGTTTGTGGATGTTGTTTTGTTTGCAGGTCCTTGTGAATCACCGTCGCAGGTGAGGAAGAAGAAGAAGAAGAAGAAATGGCCGAGAAGGACAGATCTCCGATCTGAAGGAAGAGTGACCCAGCTGCCGTTGTGTTCGTGTGTTTTATGCTGTGGCAGGTCGCCGTTGGGATTGTCTCCGGCGAAAGAAAGAAGAAGAAGGGCAGAACTGAGCCTGAAGAGATTTATTTTGATTTATGCTTGTGTGTTTGATTGCTGCTTGTTCGTTTGTTTTGCAGGTCACCGGAGGGTCACCGTCGACGAGAGGAAGAAGAGAGGAAGCCGATCTAGCTACCCCCTGTTTTACACCACCTCCAGCAACGGCGCTGTCGAACCACGCGCCGCCAGTGACGGTGGCGCGTGGACAGACGCGCCACCCCACCTCCAGACATGCTGCCATTATTCCAGCATTCTCCCAAACTGCCCCCGAGATCTTTTATGTATTTTTTTCTTTTTGTTTATGTGTTTTATTTGAATCTATTGTATTTTAATTGTGGAATGTAATTGAAAAGATAACAAAAACAATGGGTGTGTGATTTGTATTTCATTTTTAAAATGTAAATAAAAAGAATAAAAAAGGATTGTGTGTGTGTGTGTTGTGTTTTATTTATTCCGTATAATGTTGTTTTGTTAAGAAAAAGAATATAAAAATAAAATAAAAAATGTGTTTTCTTTGTAAAAATTTGAAACCAATGTTTCAAAAGTGTAAATCCTTTTTTTGGAATTTATTATTCACTGCTAATATTCGGATAAATAAATTTTAAGGGATTAACAAAAAAATCCAAAATATTCGGAGGAAATAATATACTATTATTTACTGTTCGGTGTTGGATAAATAAATTTTATCCAAAATATTCGGCGGGAATAATATGTTATTATTTACTTTTCGGTGTTTGGATAAATAAATTCTAAAAGGTTATTGTCTAAAATATTCAGTGGGAATAGTAATAATCAATAAAATTTATTGGACTTTTAAGTCGATTGATTTCTTTTTAATTGTAACATTTTTATGAATAAATACTGACTTATCGAAACATTTTAAATCACATCTAAATAGGCAATGCAACTTACCTCGGTGAGGCGTATTAGGGTGCTAATACCTTCCCTTTACGCAACCAGATCCCTTACCTTTGAATCTCCGAGCGGACCAAGTACAAATCGGGTGTTCCTAGCGACCCTCAACAGACAAGGTGACGACTCCTCATCAAAACTCCACATTGTGAGAGCCGGGATCCCTCCCGGACGACGCTGGGGACGTGCGACGAGCAACGACCAAAAATTTTAACATGTAACAAAATTAAAAGAACTTGATTATGGTGTCGAAACCTGCTGTTTGAATTAAAAGAACTTGAACTCGAAACCTGTTGTTAATGGTCCTTAATTATTTTAAAAATGCTATGCATATGAGTTAAATAATCAACTTAAAAATTTTAAGATTATGTAGTTTTTATAAGTATTTATTTTACTATAGATAAGATATTTAGAATAATAATAATTATTATTTTTAGGATTTTTTCCTTAAAAAATAGGTGACGCTAATTATATATTGTGATATTCTTTTGATATTAAACGTCTTAAAGTGTGTGTGTATATATATATATATATAATGACTTTTCATTATAAATTGTTTATTAATTTAATCTCACTGTTCTAAAATACTTTTAATTTAATAATATAAAGAAAAAATGTGAAAAAATAATATTTGATAAATTTTAGCAGTTGTATTTTTTTTCTATCTGTCATATAAATTATAGTTAAAACATGCCCATCAAACAATTAGTATATTGTAGACAACAAATAATATATCTTTAGTTAATTTGATGAATTGCAGTTTTGCTATCTAACAATTAAATTATTACCCAAGTAGTTAAAACAAAATTGTCAATCAAATTGTTTGCTATGTGAAACAAATCACTGATCTGTGCTAAAATTCATCGATTGTAATTTTACTATTTGGTAATGACATCATTTATGAAACAAATAAAACATGCACAACAATCAATCAATATGTTACATAGAGAACATGACTCATTTTAATAGAATTTTATTGATTCCAATTGTACAATCCACCGATTAAATAATTATTAAGACAATTTTAACAGTAGCATCATTGAATCATTTTTAGGGAAAAAACTCATATCTAACAGATTTTATCAATTACAATATTACTAATTAAATATTAAAACAATCCATTACAAGACGCATAAAATCAATCAGTTTCCTATATAAATAAAAAGTTCAGCGCAGCGTGTGAGCAAGTTACCTCGTACTTGCAATATGAGCTCCATCTTATCATTTCCCCTCCTATTCCTCTCAAGCAAAGCAATTTGTAAAGGAATATAAAAAATTTTACAACTATAAAAATTCTGTTGGAATTTTATTTATGAAGTGGAGCATTATCCTTTCCTTTCATGACAATTTGTAAAGGAAGTCATTGTTGGACAATTATTATTTTCAAAAATATTTTCTTATATATTAATTAAAAAATATTTATTTATTTCAAAATAAAAATTATTTTAAAAAAATATTTCTAAGCACGAGTTGTATCGAAAATTTGAGTTGCGTGTCGTGCTGGAGTTGCTCGTGGGTGTGAGAAGACTAAATAAAAATATGATATCGTGATAGAAAAGAACTTAATATCAAAATAACAGATTTCGAGTTCGAGTCAAAACGTGCATCTCTTATAAAATATCATCGCAGCTATCAGAAAATCCAAACAAAACTAAGTAAGCTGGCATTGTTGTGTAGTGCTGCCTGTAAGCATCTTATTATTATAAATTTTTTATGTAACGACGGGAGAATCTTGGAGGCCAGCCAGCAACTTTATCCCTTAACCTCTTCTTATCTCTCTCTCTCTCTCAAGATCTATCTTCTAGACCATGATAGCCAGACCATTAGTCTTGAAGATCGAATATTAATGGTTATTGATTTATTTAATAATAATATATATTAGAGCGAAATAATGAATTTATAAGAATTTCAATTATTTGGTTTTTTCTCACGTGGTGCACTAAAAAACAAAAGCAAGTTGAAATTAACAATTATTTTAAAATGATATAATAAAATATATATATTCATTATTGGGAGAATAAAAGAAGAAAAAAAGTCATACAAGGTCACGTGGTGCACCAAAAAAGAAAAGCAAGTTGAAATTAACAATTATTTTAAAATGATATAATAAAATATATACATTCATGATTGGGAGAATAAAGTCTTATGAACGCAATAAAACAAACGAAGCCAGTCACCGTTCTCAGTTACCGATAAGAAATTACCTGCCCTGAGTGGCAGACAACCAGATCCAACCTCTCTCATTACCTCTCTCTTCCAAATTGTCGAAAACCGAGACAAGCCTTAATTGATCCTTCAGCTTCCATCAAGATACTACTTTCGACCCCACCGTAGTACTGCATCATCAACATCGTCTTTGTAAGCTCGACAGGATAAAAATAAAAACATTCTACAAAGCCAAGTCTAGCCGCATCCTGACGCAGGTAATGAAATTCCTATTCTCATCCTTTCAATGACTACTTTACTTGTAATGACTCACTCTCACCGTCTGAATTCTTATTTCTCTGATTTTTCAGACCGGTGGAAAATGGCTATCGAAAGTATTGGTGGATCCCTTGTATCTAAGATAGCAGAACTCTTGGTGGAACCAATAATAAAGCGGTTCCGTTACATGTTCTGTTTCAACTATTTTGTTCAAGAATTCAATGAACAAGTGAGGAGCCTGGTTTTGGCACTTTATGATCTGCAAGTTGCCGTAGACGATGCTACAAGGAATGCTGAAGAAATTGATATTTATATCAACACATGGCTGGAAGATGCAAAAAAGGCTTTGACACTTTATGGTCTGCAAGATGCTGTCAACGTTGCTACAAAGAATGCTGAAGAAATTGAGATTGATGTCAACAAATGGCTGGAAGATGCAAAAAACGAAATCGAAGGTGTGAATCGTTTGGAAAATGAAAAAAGAAAAAATGGAAAATGCTTCATTTGGTATCCAAAATGGATTCACCAATTCAAGTTAAGCAAGGCACTAGTAAAGAAGACAGAGACTTTGAGAAAACTAGAGAAAAAGAGCAAAAAGTTTCAAAAAGTGGCCCACAAAGCACCTCTTCAAGACATAGAATTCCTTCCATCAAAGGAATTCACACCATCAGAATCATCCAAAGAAGCTTTCGAACAGATTATGAAAGCTCTCAAAGATGACAACGTCAATATGATCGGACTGTATGGCATGGGAGGGGTGGGTAAAACCACCCTAGTGAAAGAAGTAGGCAGGCGAGCCAAAGAGACGCAGCTATTTGATAAAGTTTTATTGGCTACAGTGTCCCAGAATCCAAATGTGATGTACATTCAGGATCGAGTGGCAGAGAGTCTAGGTCTGCATTTTGACGAAAAGACCACAGAAGGGAGAGCAAATCGATTATGGCAGAGACTGAAGACAGCAAAGAAGTTGCTTGTAATCCTGGATGATGTTTGGCAAGATGTTGACTTGAAAGAGATAGGGATCCCATTTGGTGATGATCACAGGGGTTGTAAAGTTCTTCTAACAACACGTCGTAGAGACATATGTTCTTATATGAAGTGCCAGCCAATAGTGTTCTTAAGAATCTTATCAGAAAATGAAGCATGGGCTTTATTCAAAATCAATGCAGATTTAAGTGATGAGGACTTTAACTTGAACACAGTGGCAAAGAAGGTTGCTAGAGAATGTCAAGGATTGCCAATAGCACTTGTGACAGTGGGAAGGGCTCTAAGAGATAAATCAACTGCTGAGTGGGAAGTAGCGTCTAGAAAGCTCAAAAACTCTCAATTGCAGCACATGGAACGAATTGATGAACAAAAAAATACATATGCATGTCTTAAGTTGAGCTATGATTATTTGAAGCACGAGGAAACCAAGTTATGTTTCTTGCTATGCTGTTTATTTCCAGAAGATTACAACATTCCAATTGAGGACTTGACGAGATACGCAGTTGGCTACGGGTTACATCAAGATGTGGAGTCCATTGAAGATGCAAGGAAAGAAGTTTATGTGGCGATAAAGACCCTCAAAGATTGTTGCATGTTGTTGGGCACTGAAACTGAAGAGAAAGTGAAAATGCATGACTTGGTTCGTGATGTTGCTATTCAGATAGCATCATCTAAAGAACATGGTTTCATGGTAAAGGCTGGCACTGGATTGAAGGAGTGGCCAATGAGCAATAAAAGCTTTGAAGGTTGTACAACAATTTCGTTAATGGGCAATAAACTAGCAGAACTTCCTGAAGGATTGGTGTGTCCACAGCTCAAAGTTCTATTATTAGAACTGGATTATAACTTGAATGTTCCAGAGAGGTTTTTTGAAGGGATGAAAGAAATTGAAGTTTTGTCTCTAAAGGGAGGGTGTTTATCATTGCAATCACTTAAATTCTCAGAGAAGCTTCAATCGTTGCTATTGATCAAGTGTCAATGCAATAACCTCATTTCATTGAGAAAGCTGCAAAGACTTGAGATTCTTTGTTTTATACGGTGTTCTTCCCTTGAGGAATTACCTGATGATATTGGGGAGCTCAAGGCATTACGGTTGTTGGATGTAACAAGTTGTTATAGTCTAAGAAGGATTCCTGTGAATTTGATTGGAAGGTTGAAGAAGTTAGAAGAACTACTGATCGGGGGTCGCAGCTTCGAGGGATGGGGTGTTGTAGGAGGTGACAGCACAAGAGGAATGAATGCAAGCCTAACAGAACTAAATTTGTTGTCTCATTTAGCTGTATTATCATTGAAGATACCGAGGGTTGAATGCATTCCCAGAGATTTTGTTTTTCCCAGGTTGCTCAAATATGATATAGTGTTGGGGGATGTGTATTCAAGAAGAGAACACCCAACCTCAACAAGATTATATTTGAATGATATCAGCGCCGCATCCTTAAATGCAAAGACATTTGAGCAGTTGTTTCCTACAGTGTCTCAAATTCATTTTATCGATGTTGAGGGTTTAGAAAATATAGCATTGTCTAGTGACCAGATGACCAGCCATGTCCATGGGTCGCAAAAGGACTTCTTTCAAAGTTTAGAAGATGTAGAAGTGCATGGATGTAGGGATATTCGAACTCTGTTTCCAGCAAAATGGCGGCAAGCTTTGAATAATCTAACAAGTGTGAAAATTCGAGTCTGCAAATCATTGGAAGAGGTATTTAAATTGGGTGAGGCAGAAGAAGGAATTAACGAGGAGGGGCTGCGACAACTGTCATCTTTAACAAGGCTAGAGCTGGAAAGGTTACCTGAGCTCAAATGCATATGGAAGGGGCCCACCAGATATGTCAGCCTCCAAAGTCTTGTTCATCTGGAGTTGCGGGCTCTTCACAAGCTGACATTTATCTTCACACCGCACCTGGCCCAAAGTCTTGTTCATCTAGAAACACTACAAATAGATGATTGCAGTGGATTGAAGCATCTTATCGGAGAAAAGGATGACGAAAGAGAAATAATTCCACAGTCTTTTGGCTTCCCAAAATTAAAAACTCTCTCTATAAGAGGTTGTGATGAACTGGAATATGTCTTCCCAGTATCCGTGTCTCCAAGTCTTCTGAACCTGGAAGAGATGGATATTGAATTTGGGGACAATTTAAAGCAGATATTTTACAGAGGAGAAGGAGATGCACTCAACAAAGATGACATCATCAACTTCCCTCAGCTAAGAATATTGTCTCTTTCAAGGCCAAAGAATTTTACTGCCCAGTTGCCTTCTTTGCATTTGTTATACATTAAAGGACACGAAGAATTGGGTGATTTCTTGGCACAGCTCCAAGTAAGTCCTTTATATTTCCCCACTGATTAATTTAAACTGGTAAATTCAATACATAGTGATAATTTATGATTTCTTCCTTCAAATATCTAAAACTTAAGTGATGGATAAGTGAAATTGAGGCTCTTCCGCCAATTAATGGAATGTAAAAATAATTTAAATCGCCATCTATTATTATTATTGAGTTGTTTGTTTCAGTGCTGCAATTTATGATAAAAGTTAAAGAAATTGATTTATGTTATCACCTTTTTCATATGAAAAAAATAATTATAAATGATCAAGAACAAATCATTTTTATTTTATATACACACAAGAAGTTTTAGTAATACATAAAATTAAGAGTGTTTTTGTTTTTTGTTAATGTCATAAGTTGTTTTTTTATATAAATAAAATATAAAAACTATTTTTCTAGTTATTAAGTATAATTTCTTTCATGATTGCTTTTAACTTAACTAATATAAAATAATAATTTATATTTTTCTTTTGATGCAGGGGCATACAAATTTGAGAGAAATACATATTACTACCTGCAAAGGAGCAGAAGAAATAATGCAGGTTGGAAGTTTTGCAACTAACAAAAGAACTGGGCATGAACTTTCACTCTTGCGTTTGGAAAAATTAGAGTTGACCTCCATGCCTGACATGAGGTGTATATGGAAGGGTCTTGTGCTAAGCCATTTGACTACTTTGGTGGTGTCTTGTTGTCATAAACTGACACGTGTATTCACAGGCAGCATGGTTGCTAGTCTAGTTCAACTGCAATTTCTAAGAATATCAGATTGTTCAGAATTGGAGCAAATCATAGCTAAGGATAATGATGATGAAAAGGATCAGATATTCTCTGGATGCAAGAAGTTGAGGACTATGGAGTTGCGGGGTCTTGACAAGCTGACATTTATCTTCACACCGCAGCTGGCCCAAAGTCTTGTTCATCTAGAAACACTACGGATAGACCATTGCAGGGGATTGAAGCATCTTATCGGAGAAAAGGATGATGAAAGGGAAGTAATTCCAGAGTCTCTTGGCTTCCCAAAATTAAAAACTCTCTCTATAAGTGGTTGTGATAAACTGGAAGATGTCTTCCCTGTCTTCGTGTCTCCAAGTCTTCAGAACCTGGAAGAGATGGAGATTGTATATTGTGCCAATTTAAAACGGATATTTTACAGAGGAGAAGGAGATGCACTCACCAGAGATGGCCTCATCAACTTCCCTCAGCTAGGAAAATTGTCTCTTTCAAGACCAAAGAATTTTACTGCCCAGTTGCCTTCTTTGCAAGTGTTAGCCATTGAAGGACATGACGAATTGGGTGATTTCTTGGCACAAATCCAAGTAAGTCCTTTATATTTCTCCACTCATTAATTTAAACCGGCAAATTCAATACATAGTGATAATTTCAGATTTCTTCCTTCAGATTTCTTCCTTCAGATTTCTAAAACTAAAGTAATGGATAAGTGAAATTGAGGCTCTTCCGCTAATTAATGAAAAGTAAAAAAAAATCTCTATCTATTATTGAGTTGTTTGTTTCAGTGCTGCAATTTATGATAAAAGTTAAAGAAATTGGGTTATGTTATCAAAGTTAGAGAAATTATACTTAATAACTAGAAAAAAATAATTATAAATGATCAAGAACAAATCATTTTTATTTTATATACACACAAGAAGTTTTAGTAATAAGTAAAATTAAATTAATTTTTTTGGTTAATGTCATAATTTGTTTTAAATAAAATATAAATAAAATATGTTTCTAGTTATTAAGTATAATTTCTTTCATGATTTCTTTTAACTTGAATAATATAAAATAGTAATTTGTATTTAGATTATCATTATTTGTTTTTCTTTTGATGCAGGGGCATACAAATTTGAGAGAAATACGTATTAGAGCCTGCAAAGGAGCACAAGAATTAATGCAGGTTGGAAGTTTTGGAACTAATCGAAGAGCTGGGCATGAACTTTCATTCTTGAGTTTGGAAGAATTATACTTGTGGTCCTTGTCTGACATGAAGTGTATATGGAAGGGTCTCGTGCTGAGCCATTTGACTACTTTGGTGGTGTCTTGTTGTCATAAACTGACATGTGTATTCACAGGCAGCATGGTTGCTAGTCTAGTTCAACTGCATTCTCTAGATATATCAGATTGTGAGGAATTGGAGCAAATCATAGCGAAGGATAATGATGATGAAAAGGATCAGATATTGTCTGGAAGTGATCTCCAATCTTTATGCTTCCCTAATTTGCGTGAATTTGAAATCACGGGATGCAACAAGTTAAGGAGTCTGTTCCCAGTAGCCATGGCCTCAGGTCTCCCGAAGCTTGAAAGTCTTCAAGTAGGAGATTCCTCTCAATTACTGGGAGTATTTTGGCAGGATGATGATGCTTCACCTGTCAATGTTGAGAAGCAGATGGTGCTTCCTAATTTGCATCTCCTGAGGCTAGAAAATCTACAAAGTATAGTCTGCTTCAGTCTTGGATGTGATGATTTCTTATTCCCTCGTCCGGAGATGCTGTTGACGGTGGATAATTGTCCAAAGTTGACCACAAAATTTGATTGAAATACAAATGGTTCAATGAGTGCTTAGTCAGAGGTGCTGCTTGTTCTTCCTTGATTTCATGCCTCTCTTTTAGTGTTTTTGTTTCACTCAATAATAATGTGTATGCCATGCTCGAATTGGTTTTGCAGGTATCTCAAAGTAGCTGAGGATTGCTGCAAATATTTTTAATTGGTGGAAGTAGTTTTTTGCCAAAGAACTACTAAACGAAGGATATATATGGACTTGTCTTTTTAAAAAAGTTTGTTGTGTGAACTTCAAAATATAAGGGTATCTCTAATGTCTACCCATCTAATGTTTCATGATTAGTCATTAATTATTGTGAGAAATAAGGGCATGTGTTTGTTTAGTCATTAATTAGTTTTTGGCTTACTTTATAAGAACATCTCCAATGGTAAAAGACATTTTAAAGAGCTAAATTGATAAAATAGCTTATTGAATAGTATAAATATAGTTTTTTTTTTCTATGTATTTTAGTGGTAAAATCAATTTAGAATAAATATTTTTTATATATATCATTTTAAATATAGTACAATTATTTTGTATATAATATAATTATACAATTAATATGAGTAATTTATATAATTAAATAATTACTTTTAAAAAAATCTCCAGCATTATAATTATTATTTTTTAAAATAAAAAATAGAATTTAAAATAAAAAACTCACAATATTATCATAATTAATATACTAAACAATATGAAAAGTTAGGGTTTTATAGTATTGAAAAGATGAAAAGCACAAGCAAACATAGTTATTGATTCTGTTCCGTTCAAAAACCGAGACAAAGCGGCGTCGTTTTGGTCAAATTCGGTCAGAACGCCTCGGTTCCGTTCCAGGCGTGTCGTTTCCGGGTTCAAAATCATTTTTTTTTTAAAAATAAATTATTTTTGGCATCTATACATCAAAATAATTTTAAAACACCAAAATATTTTAAATAAAAAAGAACTCAAATTTTAATTATTCTTGTTAAATTAATAATTTTTATGTATATATATACATATAAAATTAATTATATATGAACAATACAACACTGAAACGGCACGTCGGAACGCTCCAAAACCGGAACGTTCTGTTCCAATCAAAAAACCGGAACGGTATTGACAACTATGCAAGCAACAACTAAAAATGAGATTAGAAAAGAAATATAAGAGCAGCACGGAGACAAGAAAGCTTGAAACATATGATGTTTGTCTAACCACAGGAAGTCTCCTCACGCTGTAACACGTGCATGCAATTACCTTTTAACAAAGTTATGTTTGATTTTTGTTTTTAATTTTTTTGTATATATATAAATTAGTATTCCAACATATTTTTTAGAAAAACACTATAAAAAACATAGGAACACAATAACAATAAAGAGAAACCTTTTTCTTGAAAAGCACCAGCACAACAAAGAAAGGCCTATAAAAATCAATGAACAATGTTATGCCTTTTTATTTGATGTTCCTACAAATAGTAATTTATATAAAAAAATCTATTTTGGCTATCAATTTTTTTTTGTCTCTTCTGACAGTACATTATTGGTTAGCTCCTCTCCCATTCATTTTCTTCAGCGTGTTTATTTACGGGTTTTCGTTTTACTCGAAATATTGTATTTTCTTGTACTATGTTGCTCGATGTTCGGTTTTCTCTCTCGAAAAGATCCACTTGCAAGGGGCTTTTCCAGAGGTAATAGAGGAGTTGTGGCTATGGGTCGTTGTGGAGTGCAGAGGAGAGCAAATAAGAGATGGGAGAAGGGGCAAACGAGAGGATAATGTAGGGTTTTTTTTCAACGGTTATATTTTCTATTTCAAATGTGGATTGCCGTTTCAATAATCACAGATCGCAAACTCAAAAGCATCAAATTCTAGCTTTTCTTCAATCGGCGTTTTGGAGTGAATTGGATGTGGGTCTCATGGTTTAAACCTGCGTTTTCATGTTTACCAAACTCTAAAGTGCAATGCCTGTTTGGCAATCGTGGATCATACCACAATGCCAAACGGGTGCTAAGTAACTCCAATTTGAAGTAAGGAATGCCTTCTTCCTTTTTCTCTTATTTTTCTTTACAGGCAAATCATATTCCTTGAGCGGGATATGGGGACAACTCATATAAGCTCTAGTTTTATCCTTGGAAGTGATAGAGAGTTCTTCATTTAATTTTGTTATTGTCTTCTTTTCAGGTGCTTTCCTTATTTCCCCCTAATTATGATTTTTTAAAAAAAAAAAAACTTGAGAGATCATAATTATAGTAACACCATAAAAAATATAAAAAATAAAAAATAAAAACTAGGAAAAAATAAAAAATAAAAAAATCTTCATGAAATAAAAAAAATACAAAAATGTATCTTTGTTTTCTTTAAAAAAACAAAATAAAAAAAACATTTTGTTTTCTTGCATAGAGTCAAATTCCAATGTTTTTACAAGCATATTTTTCATCAAAAAAATGTAGCATATTTCTCGTGTTTTGAAACGAAAATGTTATATCCTTACCGGTTTACGATTATCCATTGGAATTCAGCCAAATTATCAAAAACATTTAACAATTATTTTGTTTTAGCTATCGGGGTGTAAAATTGCATTGTATAGTTCACCCGAAGATAGTTAAAAAAAGGATTTGTAAATACAGTGTAAAATTTTCCAAACTTTAGAACGGTTAGGTTTTTGACCCATGTAAGGTAGAGACTCTCTTACAAAGAGAGATGTACTTCGAGCTTTAGAAATTATCGATCAATAGAAAATCTAACTTAGAAAAAAAAAAGACAAACAAATAACATTGCAGCTCACCTTAGGTAGGGTGCACTCGAGATGATACGTTTTTCTCTTTCACAATAAGTCCCCTTACTTAAACTTTCATAGACCTTTAGGTTTCCTAGTAACCTTAACACTAGATGACAACTCCTAAGAATTATATTTGTACTTTTACGATTATAAAACCTCTTTTCCGCACGTCATCTCTCCCCCGAAGATGGCAAAACATGAAGCGCGAAAAAACAACTGTTACAACATACATAATAGCATTTGAGAATAATTACTTCATTCATATAGAAAACATATAAAAAAATATTTCAAATTATTTTTTTGTATTTTTAAAATCTTGATGTATTAATATTAAAAATAAATTTTTAAAAATAAAAAATATTTTATTTTAATATATATTTTAAACAAATGCATTTTAAAAAATAATCATTATAAAATATCGTTATAACCATGCTTTGTCATTTTATAATAATAAAGTTTCTAGGCCATTATAAATAATAATAATAATAATAATAATAATAATAATAATAATAATAATAATAATAATAATATAATTCCATCGTTGCCTCCAATAATATGCAACATATTTTTACGGAAATACAATGAGAAAAGTTTTGGAATTCGACCGTATGCACGAAAACAAAATGTTATTATTATTTTTCTAAATGTAATTTTGTTTTTGTTTTTTTGAAATAAAATTCGAGTTGGTCTGGCCCATAAGATAGGCCAAGGGCCTAAGCACTAGTGGACTTGGGCCCGACCCAACCAACTAGGTTGGGCCGATAGAGGCCAACCCAAGCTTTAATAATAATAATAATAATAATAACAAAAAACACATGTAGTGTGATTCACGTGAACAGTGAATTGAGTGGTCGACCGACCACCACGATAGGCTCAACGACCATTGTCGTTGGGTAGAAGACGTCGAGGTGGTTCTCCCTGCCATGGTGGAGTCAAAAATGGTGGTTCGTGGTGGTCGGAGGGAGCTCTTGAAGTCACCGGTTTTGTGCTCTGTTCGAGCTTGCAGCTGCAACTCTCGCGGTTGGAACTCTCGCCGGAGATGGAGAAGAAGTTGTGGCTGGAGATGGCGCTGAGGAGAGAGAGCTCGCGGTGGTGAAGTGATCAGAGTTGATGGCTGTTTTTACTAACCGAGAGGGAGAGAGGGTGACAATGCTGGTTTTAGAGAGAGGCATTACTGGAGGAGGGAGAGAGACGGGACTCTGTAAACTGAGAGGGAAGAAGATGAGTTTTTTAGTTCCCTCTTTGTTCTCCTTCTTTTATTCGTCTTCTCTTCTACATTTCCCCTCTGTTTTCTTTCTCTAACGTGCATGACATGCAAAATTGGTGTGAGAAAAATACAATTTGGTCCCTCATTGTTTGATTGGTTCAATCGCGCCCCCGATTAGTTTTAAATTTTTAATATTACACAATCGTATCCCGGTCAAAATTTCAACAGCAACCTTAAATGTGCGCGCCTTTTATTTTGGTTTTTGGTTTCTGATTTGCGCGATTTAACCCTCAATTAACCATTAGATTCTCAATTCGTTCAATTTAGTCCCTGATTTCGCATAATTGACTCAAAAATTCAAATCGGTCTCCGAAAATTCCATTCTCATCAATCGAGCCTGAATTAAATTCAAGAAATTGATTTCTAATTGACTAAGCCCTTAATAAAATTAATTTGACCAATTTAAAGTATAATTAAGTTCTTGCACTTAATTAAATCCTTCAAATGGATGTTAAATTAATTTCCGATCATAATTAAATTTTAAATTGGTCGATGATTATATCGAATCAACTTATAAAAATATAATTATGTCTTTTAAATTAATTTTTACACAGATTCATCAAACGATAAATTATTTGTCTTAAATCTGTATTTTTCTCTATTTTTGGAACCAAAGAGATACGATTGGACTCGCGATAACAACCAAAATTTACAGATTGATTTTTATACCCACGCCGGCTCTTTTTATTTTATTTTGGGGGGTAACCCAAAAATTGGGCTACAACACCTCTCTTTTATTGTTTTTGTTTCACTCAATAATAATGTGTATGCCATGCTTGAATTGGTTTTGTAGGTATCTTAAAGTAGCTGAGGATTGCTGCAAATTTTTTAATTGGTGGAAGTATTTTTTGCCAAATACTGTTAAAAGAATGATATATATGGACTTGTCTATTTAAAAAAGTTTGTTGTGTGAACTTCAAAATATAAGGGTATCTCTAATGTCTACCCATCTAATGTTTCATGATTAGTCATTAATTATTGTGAGAAATAAGGGCATGTGTTTGTTTGCCCAATTGTGTTTCTGAAAAAAAAATAGGGTCTGCCTTTAAGAGCTTGTAGTTGATTGTAATATTTTTATTTTTAATAAAACAAGGGCTTTGTCCCTGTTGAGATATATCTTAGAAGCTATCAATCAACGAAATAATACAGAGTAATATGGCTGTTGTGCTGCTTGTTTCTTTTCATATTCTTGGAAACCATATAGAAAGCTCTTGGTTCTGCTGATTGATTTCTAGCTGTTTGTCTTTTTTTCTCTCATGGACGCGGTTTCTTTGGGTGCTGACTCGTTATTTTTTATGAAGGAATGATCTCTTCCTTTTGTTCTGCTTACATTCTTGGTGTTTTTGGCCGAGAATAAGAGGATGTTTGGTTTTGAAAACAATATTATTTTTTTATTTATTTCAAATTAGATTTTTTTAAAAAATCATTTTAATATATTTTCAAATAAAAAATAAACTTTATTTCCTGCAGTTTCTGCTTTTGTTCCTCGCCATGTTTTATTATTGAGCAGTCAGTACCAGTGTTGTCCGCATACTCTAAAAATTCCAATCTTCTCAATTGAATTCGAGAACTTGATTTTTCATCAATTAAGCCCTTAATAAAATTCATTTGACCAACTTAGAGAATAAATATAATTATGTCTTTTAACTTAATTTTTACATAGATTTATCCAATAATAAATTATTTTTTTCTTAAATCTGCATTTTCCTTCATATCTGGGCACAAAAGAGGTACGATTGAGCTCTCGAAAACATCCAAAATTTTCACCTTTTATTATTCTGCTGACACTGGCCCCTTTTATTTTATTTTATTTTATTTGTATTATTTTGGATAGAATTGGCGAAATACCCCATTTTTGGGTTATGACACTATAAAACACTATCCAATATATAACCTTTGCATGTATATTTATTAGTATCTCTTTCCATAATTGATCACAACCACATATCTGCTATAAAATTCCGCTTTATGCTGTTAGAAGATTTTAGAAGGGAAGAGGAAATATTAGTGATCTTGTGATATGATTTTTACTTAAAGAATAGCTGATGAGGTGACACAGTTGAGTTTTTGATAAACCCACATGAGAGTCAGAGAGCGTTGGCAGAGAAGGGTGTCAAGTATGTAAACAGTGAAGAGGACTTGACGAACAAGAGTACCCTGCTTCTTCAGTGAATCAGTTTACAAGAACATTCCAGCTCTCATCCGCAATGGAAAACAAGTTTGTTAATCCCATATTATTGTTGAACAATGGAATGACAAGGCTCCTTTGCTACCATATGATCTTTATGAAAGAACCCATTCCATAATCTGTGCTGAGTTTGTTGATAAAAAAGGCATGGATATATACATATAGGTATGCTATATCTTTGGCTCCTCTTTAATATATGTTTCAGCATGTGTAAGGGATTTTATCTGCTTACTATAATCTCTAGAGTTCCAAAATGGATACTCCTTGATGTCAAACAAGGAAAGAATAGTTATACAAAATGGATGCAAAGTTATTAGGGAAAAGTTCCCTTAAATGAATGAAAGTCACAGCTAAGTTTCCTATACTAAATTTTTTGTTCTTTCCTTCCATGATTGTCAAGAATTCATCTTCTAACCCCTTCATCATGTAAAATGCCTTCATCAAGTGAAATCCTTTATAAAATATGAACTTGTATTACATTAAAAACATTGGCCTAATAACTTTAAAGTCAACTGTGAAGAATTTCACCCACAGGGAGATTTTTTTATGTTTAGTCCAGTTGGATTGATTGGAGGAAATACGGAAAATGTATGATAAATTTGATGAAATTCTTTAAATTGGGTCTAGTTTGCTGAAATTACACAAACAAAGAAAGCTACATTCGGGATTTTCTTATTGAAAAATCCCGAATCTAGCTTCTTTGTTTGTGTAATTTTGACTACAAGCTACAAGGTGTATTTTTCTGGGAGGAAGACATGATCAAAGATATACAAAATGGATGGATTGTTTGTCTCATGTACTCAAGTAAAGAGTATCCAAATTAAGTATTTCCCTTCGCTACAATGAAATCGAATTTTGGTGGCAATTCATAATTGTTTGAAATTTTCTTTTGGCTTTTAAATGAAAAACCGTATAATTGGATGTTCCTCGCTGAGCAATCAGTACCAGTGCTTTTCACGCATATTTTCACAAACTAAGGTAATGAAATTCCTGTTCTCATCCTTTCAATGTCTATTTTACTTGTAATGACTCACTCTCACCGTCAGAATTCTTATTTCTCTGATTTTTCAGACTCGTGGAAAATGGCTATCGAAAGTGTTGTTGTGGAATCCCTTATATCTAAGATAGTAGAACTCTTGGCAGGACCGGTAAAAAAACAATTCCGTTACATGTTCTGTTTCAACAATTTTGTTCAAGAATTCAATGAACAAGTGAGGAGTCTGGTTTTGGCACTTTATGATCTGCAAGTTGCTGTGGACGATGCTAAAACGATTCACACCTTCCATTTCATTTTGTGCTTCTTCTAGCCATGTGTTGACATCAATCTCAATTACAAGGAAAAAGAAGGAAAAATGGAAAATGCTTCACTTGGTGTCCAAAATGGATTCTCCTATTCAAGTTAAGCAAGGCACTAGAAAAGAAGACGAAGACTTTGAGAAAACTAGAAGAAAAGAGCAAAGAGTTTCAAAAAGTGTCCCACAAAGAACCTTTTCAAGACATAGAGTTTCTTCCATCAAAGGAATTCACAACCTCAGAATCATCCAAAGAAGCTTTCGAGCAGATTATGAAAGCTCTCAAAGATGACAACGTCAATACGATCGGACTGTACGGCATGGGAGGGGTGGGTAAAACAACCCTGGTGAGAGAAGTAGGCAGCCGAGCCAAAGAGTCGCAGCTGTTTGATGTGGTTTTATTGGCTATAGTATCCTGGAATCCAAATGTGATAGACATTCAAGATCGAATGGCAGATCGTCTAGGTCTGCATTTTGACGAAACAACCAAAGAAGGGAGAGCAGATCGATTATGGCAGAGATTGAAGACAGAAAAGAAGTTGCTTGTAATCCTGGATGATGTTTGGCAAGATGTTGACTTGAAAGAGATAGGGATCCCATTTGGTGATGCTCACAGGGGTTGTAAAGTTCTTATAACAACACGTGATAGAGACATATGTTCTCTTATGCAGTGCCAACAAAGCGTGCTCTTACCTATCTTATCAGAAAATGAAGCATGGGCTTTATTCAAAATCAATGCAGGTTTACATGATGAGGACTTTAACTTGAACACACTAGCAAAGGAAGTTGCGAGAGAATGTCAAGGATTGCCAATAGCACTTGTGACAGTGGGAAGGGCTCTAAGAGGTAAATCTGTTATTGAGTGGGAAGTAGCGTCTACAGACCTCAAAAACTCTCAATTTCAGCACATGGAACAAATTGGTGAAGAAAAAATGCATATGCATGTCTTAAGTTAAGCTATGATTATTTGAAGCATGAGAAAACCAAGTTATGTTTCTTGCTATGTTGTTTATTTCCAGAAGATTACAACATTCCAATTGAGGACTTGATGAGATACACAGTAGGCTACGGGTTACATCAAGATGTGGAGTCCATTGAAGATGCAAGGAAACAAGTTTATGTGGCGATAAAGATCCTCAAAGATTGCTGCATGCTGTTAGGCACTGAATCTGAAAAGTATGTTAAAATGCACGACATGGTTCGTGATGTTGCTATTCAGATAGCATCATCTAAAGAACATGGTTTCATGGTAAAGGCTGGCATTGGGTTGAAGGAGTGGCCAATGAGCAATAAAAGCTTTGAAGGTTGTACAACAATTTCGTTAATGGGCAATAAACTAGCAGAACTTCCTGAAGGATTGACGTTTCCACAGCTCAAGGTTCGTTGAATTCTCAACGAACCTTCAATCGTTCCTATTGATCGAGTGTAAATGCAATGACCTCATTTGGTTTAGAAAACTGCAAAGACTTGAGATCCTTGGTTTGATATGGTGCTTATCCCTTGAGGAATTACCTGATGAAATTGGGGAGCTCAAGGAGATAAGGTTGTTGGATGTGATAGGTTGTAGACATTTAAGAAAGATTCCTGTGAATTTGATTGGAAGGTTGAAGAAGTTAGAAGAACTGCTAATCAGGGATCACAACAGCTTCAAGGGATGGGGTGTTGATGGATGTGACAGCACAGAAGGAATGGATATAAGCCTAACAGAACTAAATTTGTTGTCTCATTTAGCTGTATTATCATTGAAGATACCGAGGGTTGAATGCATTCCCAGAGACTTTGTTTTTCCCAGGTTGTTCAAATATGATATAGTATTGGGGGATGGGTGTTTAAAAGCAGGGCACCCAACCTCGACAAGATTATATTTGCATCATATCAGCGTCGCATCCTTAAATGCAAAGACATTTGAGCCGTTGTTTCCTACCGTGTCTCAAATTGGTTTTAGAAACGTTGAGGGTTTAGAAAATATAGCATTGTCTCTTTCGAGACCAAAGAATTTTATTGCCCAGTTGCCTTCTTTCCAAGTGTTAGGCATTGAAGGACACGAAGAATTGGGTGATTTCTTGGCACAACTCCAAGTAAGTCCTTTATACTTCTCCACAAATTAATTTAAACTCGCAAATTCAATACATAGTGATAATTTCTGTTTTTCCTTTATATTTCTACAACTAAAGTAATGGATATGTGAAATTGAGGCTCTTCCTCCAATTAATGGAAAGTAAAAAAAATTCCATCTATTATTGAATTGTTTGCTTCAGTGCTGCAATTTATATGATAAAAGTTAAAGAGCTTGGGTTATGTTATCATCTCTTTCATATGAAAAAAGTAATTATAAATGATCAAGAACAAATAATTTTTATTTTATATACACACACAAGAAGTTTTAGTAATAAGTAAAATTAAAAGTGTTTTTTGGTTAATGTAATAATTTGTTTTTTTATAAATAAAATATAAAAAACTATTTTTTTAGTAATTAAGTATAATTTCTTTCATGATTGCTTTCAACTTAACTAATATAAAATAATAGCTTATATTTAGATTATCATAATTTGTTTTTCTTTTGATGCAGGGGCATACAAATTTGAGAGAAATAAGTATTATAGACTGTAAAGGAGCACATGATTTAATGTTGGCTGGGCATGAACTTTCACTCTTGAGTTAAATAGACTTGAGCTCCTTGCCTGACATGAGGTGTATATGGAAGGGTCTCGTGCTGACCCATTTGACTACTCTGGAAGTGTCTCATTGTCAGAAACTGACACGTGTATTCACAGGCAGCATGGTTGCTAGTCTAGTTCAACTGCAATATCTAACAATATCAGGTTGTTCAGAATTGGAGCAAATCATAGCTAAGGATAATGATGATGAAAAGGGTCAGATATTGTCTGGAAGTGATCTCCAATCTTTATGCTTCCCCAATTTGTGTAAAGTTGAAATCAAGGGATGCAACAAGTTGAGGAGTCTGTTCCCAGTAGCCATGGCTTCAGGTCTCCCAAAGCTCGAATATCTTGATGTAAGAGATTCCTCTCAATTACTGGGAGTATTTGGGCAGGATGATCATGCTTCACCTGTCAATGTTGAGAGGCAGATGGTGCTTCCTAATTTGTCATCCCTGAGTCTACATAAGCTACCAAGTATAGTCTGTTTTATTCCTGGATGTGATGATTTCTTATTCCCTCGTCAGTTGAATTGGATGGTGAATGAATGTCCAAAGCTGACCACAAAATATGCTAATAAAACAAATGGTTCACTGAGTACTCAATTAGAGGTATTGCTGATTCTACTTGATTGCATGCCTCTCTTTTAGTGTTTTTGTTTCACTCAATAATAATGTGTATGCCATGCTTGAATTGTTATTGCAGGTATCTCAAAGTAGCTGGGGATTCGAGCACTGGTTGCTCCGAGCCAAGGAAGAAGATGGAGGTGAAGATGGTGTGGTGAGAGCTGCAAATATTTTTAAATGGTCGTAGTAATTTCAACTATTTCATTGGCAATGAGATACAATTCAGCTTCACGGTATTTTTGCCAAAGAACTGCTAAAAGAAGGATATGGGTATCTATGTGTGTGTCGTGTGAACTTCAAAAAATAAGGGTATCTGTGTTGTCTACCCATGTAATGTTTCATGTTTGGTCATTAATTATTGTAAGAAATAAGGGCATGTGTTTGTTTGCCCAATTGTGTTTTTGTTCAAGTGTCCAAACCTTAAAAAACCAAGGGCATAATGTTTGCTTATTGTTTGAGTGTGTAAAACAGTCCTCGTATATATCTCTACAAATTTCAGATTTTTAATTATGTCCAAAAAGTTTTTACTATTAATCTAAGAGGGCCAAATCAAATGCGCCATAGCATTTGCTGAGGAATTATGTCAAATGCAAATGCATCTCATGATACTGTCCTCGAATTTGTTTGAAAACATCAGTAATTTTAGGAGTAAATCTCTTGCTTCGATACTGTCCGATCACCATTCTTAGAAGAGGCCAGAAAACTAGGCGGCATTAAGGCCCTTCACACTATCCTGGATGAAAACCAGAAAAGTAATTGAAACAGAACTCTCTATGGATCACAAATATCTTCAATGAGAGTATTGTAATCTAAGTCCATCTAGCTAATCCATGTTCAAGTCCATGAGAATTCGTCTCCTTCAATATTTGTTCCTACGTACTCCAATTTCTTATAACAGCTAGACATATACGAACACATTCTTTTTGAGTAGTGCTAAACTGCTAATTTTACCAAAATATTCTTCTCGAATTAATTTTCAATATCATTTCCAATGGCTGCGATTTGTGGAGATGTGATTTTGGAAACAATTTGATCAGCAAGATTATCATTATATGTTCATTTTATTATTGTTGAGTGAATCTTATTGGCCTTGCTACAATTTAACGAGATGGCGAGGCTAAAGTATTGCGGAGCTGCTACGAACTTAATAGAGCAGGAGGAATTTGCATGCACTGATGTTCAGAAAGTGAACCCAGTCCCATGAACAAACATCCTCTTCTCAATCAAATTCTGTTTGACAGAATAATCTATAATTTTCCTCGTGAAACTAGCACCCGTCAATCAAATATGTTGAACTAGAACAACTAGTATACCTTAATTAAGTCATTCAAGGTTTTTCTTTTGGCTCTTCAAGTAGAAGGGCGAGGCTGTTATTGGTGGTATCTGCTGATTTGATTTGATGAAGTAATGGTATCATTGCAATCGAGATATCGAGATGTAGATTTCCATCGAGAAAAAGTATCCCTCATGGCCCTTTTATCATCATGAAGTATAGATTCCAGCCACAAAGCAAAGACTTGTAGAAATTCTCTCAATTGATTTTCTGTTTGTTGTAGAAACTTCAATTGATTGTTTGTTTGTAATTTTCAGGTGTTTTGCTTTGATTTGAGAAGAGGAAATGAATACACAGAGACCTTGAGGAAGAGAGAGCTTGCAGAGAAGATGAGTAATTTCTATTCATTGCATTGTATCTGTTTGATGAATTTCCAGCTTATATACTTGAACAAGCTCATGCATTACACGTTTTGTAACCATATCTAACAAACTTATAACTACATAGAGAAGTCAATTACATCTTCTCTTCTTACAATTGAATCAATTACAGATGTAAATGAATTACAACTGGTTAATAGGATTCAGAGTTTGTACGAGTATATTTGTCACTCTACAAAAATATTTAAATATCATTTTAAGCATCCATCAAATTATTTCTGAAAGACTTAATAGTTTGCAGTGCATGAAATGGGGAGTTCATTTGGGGAGTTGTTGTGCATGAAACTGTGTGTTGCAGGTAAGGTGATGCATGGTGCAGTTGCAGGGCATGGTTACGGGTAAGGTAGTTTCTTCGGCAGAGCAGTTTTTTTTTAAATCAAATTTTTGAGATGACTTTGAAAATTCAAAAATGATGCAAAAATATTAAAAATTAAAGAGTCAACAATCGCGATATGACAATATGGTGTTTTTCGACTGGAAAATAAAAAAGAAAGTTGTTTTTCTTCAATTTTAGCTTCTAATTTCTACTCCTTATTCCATAGATTCTGTTTATCTATAGCTAGAGGAAAAGGATAATCTATTCTATATTGGCGTAAAAATTTAGGAATTGGTTCAAAACAAAATCATCCTGACTGTTGGTTCGTGTCATGAACTGTCAAATTGACAACTATAGTACACTATTTGAGTTGTTACTTTTAGGACTAAACCAACATGTGTGTGGTGTCAATTAACTAGAATTAATTCAAGCAAGTTTTATCAATTTGATGAAGTATAGAAGTGTTAAATGCGTTGCCAAGGTGGTACCAAAGTAGTATAGAATTCTTTCTGATAAAGCCATCACATCAAAAATCTTAATTTGAAATTTTATTTATCGATAATTCATCACACCAAGTAATAAAACCCTCTAAGATATTTATAATTTTTAAATAAATCTATAACCAAACCGAACAAAACAGAAAACTGAAACAAAGAAAAACAATAAATATTCTAATACAATCTCGGAAAAATAAAATTATTAAGTATAACATTTAATTCTTTAAATTAAAAAGAAAATATAAAAATAACTAATCAAAATTTATTTTTCTTGAAAACCTCTTGCATCTCACACGGACATAAAATAACATGTGGAATTATAGATATTCATACTTTAATTTTCATCAATAACAATAATTTGGGTTATATTTGCAACGAGAGAATACAATAATTTTCTAAAAGCATAGTTATCACATCTAGCTCATGAATTGATAGGTAAAAGTAATAAATTATCATGTTAATCCAAGTCAATTAATTTTTATATAAAAATAAAATTTATAAATATAAATTAATCTTTAAAAAATAAAATCCATTAATATAAATTGATAGGTTTGGTCACTACATTCTTAAAAAATCTGCAAAATCAAATAAATTTGAAGGTATTTATGTTTTTTTTTAAGGATCAAACAAATTTCAAAAATGAATTTAAAAATGAATCGAGATATATTAAAGTCTTGTTTGACACTCTGTATTTTAAAAGAAATTAGTAATAAATGAAACCCGAGTTTGGTATTTTCCAACTAAAAGGAAACAACAATAATTATTTCCCAACTATCACACGAGTACAAATTAAGTTTCTAAACAAAATATGTTTTCAATTCAATCCCTCATCTATCAGATATTACAAATTAACCCATTGTCAAAATTTATTATTTAAATTAATAAAGATAAATTTCAAAAAAGACTAATTAAGGACTGCCCAATAGATGGAGGATCCAATTAAGAATTTCTTATTTAGACCTAATTGAGAATTGGATTGGATGGCATAGTTGAAGAATCTCTTTCTTTCACTTTAGATGAAGAAGTTTTTGTCACTTCAACAATGGTCTGTAACACTCGTTGGATACAAGGGTAAGCCCATTTGGCATGAGAGTGTGTCACGAACTAGAAAAGGTGGAGTTGAAGATTAACTAGGGACTCAAACTAGATTTGAGAATTTAAATTCATTAGAGTAAACGATCGTGTTTGTGCAACCTATTTGTTTTAAATTTCCTTAACCAAGCCGGCAATGTCACATGAGTGAGGCCACACTGGAGTTTGTTATTCGCCTTTAAATTCCCTCATGCTAGTGACGAGAGAACACAACAAGAAATATAACAAGAATTCCTGAATCTTCTCCCCTGTCCTTTCGTCACATGCAGAAAGCATTTATTTCTGGCCTTCTTCCCCACTTCATCTTATTCCACTGAGTTTCCTCTCAATTCCTTGGATATTTTCTGTTAACCTACCGCAAAGTTCTCCTCATCTTCTCCCTTATTCTCTTGTTTTCTCAAACCCTTCTCCCTGTTCCTTGGAGATTTTTCTAACACGCAGACAAAGTGGTATCAGAGCCTTCACGTCTTCGGACTTAATCAATGGCACCAGAAACCAGGTCCCAAGACATCAGGAAAATAGAAGAATCTTTGGAAGCTGCTAACCAGAGGACCAATGGCATGGAAGTCAGGCTGCAAGCTCAGTCAGATGATCTAGCCCAGCTTAAGGCTATGATGAAAGAACTGATAACCCAGCAAAGCTTCATTACTCAAGCTCTGCAAAATCTAACAGGGCAAGCCAGCACCTCTCATAACAATCACACTCCCCAGCACCTTGCTCATACCAACAATCCTGGCTAAATGAAGGGTCCCAATCCACCTACAAGTCACGCAGACCAAGGAGAGATTTCCCTGTCTTCGAGGTAGAAGATGTGCACAAATGACTGTATAAATGCAACCAATATTTCGACTTAGAAGAAATACCTGAGTCGACAAATTGAAACTAGCTTCATACTACTTGGACGGCATGGCACTATATTGGCACCAAAACTATACCGAAACTTAGAGAGACAAAAGGTGACATGGGTAGTATTATAGCATGTAAATAGGAAATATTGTAATCTCATTCTTATGTGGTAATCTCCACCATTACTATTGTATGTTGCCCTACACATATATATAGAAAGGAGTGGCTAACTATTAGGTTAAGCCTCCTAATTCATTCTCAACTTGGTATCAGAGCCCTATTCCATTAGGACTCTTTTTCTCTCCCACAGCCGGCCCTAATCTCTTCCTCCCCATGGCTTCCTCTGCTGCCGCCGCTGCTGCCACCTTCCCTTCCACCGGCGCTGACTCATCACCGGCCAGCCATGCTCCTCCTGCTGGCCGAGAGCTTCCTCCACATGTGGAGAATGTGTTTGACTCTTCTTCCTCTCCTTTGCCTCTCATGGGAACACAAAATTCAGCAATGGTTCCCCTATCAAACACTCATCAAATTGTTTCATTGAAGCTTACGAACACCAATTATCTTTATTGGAGAATGCAAATGAAGCCATATCTCCTTGGTCAAGGTGTTTTTCACTTTGTTGACGGCTCCTTGCCGTGCCCTCCAGCTCACTCGCTTGACGCTACGGCTGCAACTTCTTCTGCCATTAGCCCTTCCTTTCTTCGTTGGAAGCAACAAGACCAACTCATTTTGAGTGCCCTCCTCTCCTCTCTTTCCGTTGATGTGCTGCACCTTGTGGTTGATTGTTCCACTTCGCATTGTGTTTGGCGAACTCTTGAGAAGGCCCTTGCCTCTCCCTCTAATTCTCGCATCATGCAACTCCATGGCTCCTTTCAAGACCTTAGGCAAGGTGATGCCTCGGTTAGCATGTATATGCAGAAAGCCAAAGCATTGTTTGACGAATTGGCTGCTGCGGGACGTCCTATGTCCCTTGAAGACTTCAATCTCTATGTGTTTCGTGGTCTTCGCGGTGAGTTCAAAGACTTGGTTACTAGCCTCATAACCAAGGCCGAACCCCTCTCCTATGCTGATCTTCACAGCCACCTGCTCACTCACGAATTTTTGCACAAAAATTCGTTCCATTCAATGGCTCTCGGCGCTCCATCCTCACCTCTGCGCAGCGATACCACTGCTGCCAACGCCACAAAATTCAGCCAACCATGTCATGGTTAATAACAACCGAAACAGGGGGCGTTATAGAGGTAATTGGCGTCCCAATTACAACAGATTTTCAGGCCAAAACAGGGGCCAATCTGCTGCCAATTCATGGCAGCAGCACCGACGCAACTCAGCAGACTTCAGGCCGAACCAGGGGTGGTCTGGACAGCAGCATGTGCGCTGTCAATTGTGCTCTAATTTCGGCCATTCAGCTCTTCAATGCTCCAATTTTCGTGGCAGCACACAGCAGCCATCTGCTCATCTTGCCGTTGCACATGATTCGGCTGCTGCCAATTGGGTTCCGGACACCGGCGCGAATCAACACGTAACACCGGACCTTGCAACTCTAACCGATTCTGTACCTTATCTTGGTAACGATTTCTTGCATGTTGGTGATGGTAAGGCCCTTGTCATATCCCATGTTGGACGTTCTATTTTACATTCCCCAAAATGCATGTTTACATTGACTAATGTTCTTCTCGTACCTCACATTACCAAACCGTTGTTATCTGTTCAGAAATTTGTCATGATAATCATGTTTATTTCGAATTTCATGATTCTGTGTTTTATTTGAAGGATCTCGTCACCAAGGAAGTTCTACTTTTCGGTCGGAGTCATGATGGTCTTTATGTCCTCTCGGAGTCTTCAGCTACGTCAATTCCTCAAGCATATTTGTCTTCTTGCATTTCCGCGACTGCCGACTTGTGGCATCGTCGTTTAGGTCATCCAACTCCTCGCATTTTGAATTTATTAGTTTCCGAAAATAAAATTGTTTGTACGTCTAGACGATCGTTTACTCAATGTCAAGCATGTCCTTTAGGAAAATCATCCCGTTTGTCATTACGATCGACGGGTCACAAAACATCAAATCCACTTGAATTAATTTTTAGTGATTTTTGGGGACCTGCTCCCATGCTTTCTTCTGATGGTTTTCGTTATTTTGTTATATTTGTTGATGCGCACACTAAATATATCTGGTATTATCCCCTTGTTGCGAAATCTGATGTATTTGCCACGTTTCAACGTTTTCAACCTCTTGTTGAGCGTCAGTTTTCTCGTAAAATTAAATCTGTTCAAACTGATTGGGGTGGTGAATATCGCAAATTAAATAAATTTTTTGAAACCATTGGTATTCACCATCGCCTCATTTGCCCTCATACTCATGAATAAAATGGCACAGTTGAACGTCGTCATAGGCATATTGTCGAAACTGGTCTAACCCTTCTAGGCCAGTGTCATGCTCCATTGCGCTATTGGAATTATGCTATGGAATCATCAATTTATCTTATTAATCGCATGCCTACTCTTGTCCTTCAAAATAAATCTCCTTATGCATGCTTGTTTGATCGCACTCCTGATTATAATTTTCTCCGTATTTTTGGGTGTCTTTGTTTCCCATTTTTACGTCCATATCATGCTCATAAATTAGATTTTCGGTCTTCTCCATGTGTGTTCTTAGGTTATAGCTCGTCTCATCTTGGATATCGCTGTCTTGATTTAGAGTCTGATCGTATCTATATATCCCGTCATGTTCGTTTTCATGAAAGTGTCTTCCCTTTTAGGAAATCTGAACAGGTAATAACTGCCCCGATACCATCCACTACACCTACCTACCTTCCATCATTGCAACCTCCTCCATACTTACCTACCCATACCCAAATCACCAGAAATACCAACCCACCTTTGCCCGTTGTTTCATCTGACCCTGCTTCACCATCTCGCATTGCCATACTATCACCACATGCTTGTCGTTCCACTGATTTTTGTGCAGGAACAGGTTCAGATGTGCAGGTTTCAGGAGCAGCACACTCTCGGTCCGAAACCGACCCGACAGCAGGTTCACCACCACCTGCGGTGCAGCCGAGCTCCTCCCCGAGTTCACCTCCTGGTCTAAAGCTTTGTGTTGATCTCTCATCTTATCCTCTTCAGCACACTCCAGGTACAGGTACTGCTGCTCTTTGCCCCGCTGTTTCCAAATACCCCATGGTTCTTCGTCCGAGACAGTCAAAGACAGCATTGATCACCACGGCAGCCTCCTCTTCAGACACCTTTCGTCGGGTAGATACTCCTCCCTCACATGAGCCACTTGTTTTTAATGATGCAAACAGATATGAGGCTTGGTATAATGCAATGCGTGAGGAAATTCAGGCGCTCCGCGCAAACAGCACATGGACTTTGGTGCTGTTTCATCCATCCATAAATGTTGTTGGTAGCCGATGGGTCTACAAAATTAAACGCAAATCTGATGGTAGTATTGAGAGGTATAAGGCACGCCTGGTGGCAAGGGGCTTCACTCAGCAGGAAGGTATTGATTACTCAGAAACTTTTAGTCCTGTTATCAAACAGGCAACGGTACGCTTGGTATTCTCCATTGCAGTTTCGAGTGGTTGGAAAATTCATCAGCTTGACATTCATAATGCCTTCCTTAATGGCGTACTTGATGAAGAGGTTTACATGAAACAACCTCCAGGTTTTGTTGATTCTGCTCTCCCAGGTCATGTATGTCGATTGCATAAGTCTTTATATGGCTTAAAACAGGCTCCGCGAGCATGGTACACGCGTCTGAATGACTTCCTATTGTCCATTGGTTTTTGTGCTTCTAAAGTGGACACCTCATTGTTTATCTTCTCAGTTGGTAGCGACATTTGCTATCTCTTGGTTTATGTTGATGATATCCTGCTTACGGGTAATAATGTTGTTTTGCTGCAACGCCTGATTCGGTTATTGAGCTCAGAATTTAAACTTCGAGACTTGGGTGATGTTCATTATTTTTTGGGGGTTGAAGTTCAGACTACTAGTATGGGACTTATGCTTTGTCAACATAAGTATACACTTGACATTCTCACGCGAGCTGGTATGTTATCTTGTAAACCTGTTGACACCCCTATTTCGGCATCCAAAGCCACCATTATGCCTGATTCTTTGTTTCCTGATGCTACTCGTTTTCGGTAATTGGTTGGTGCTCTTCAATATCTCACTTTCACACGTCCGGATATTTGCTTTGCTGTTAACCGGGTATGTCAGTTTATGCATGCTCCTACAGAATCACATTGGGCTGCCGTGAAACGCATCTTGCGTTATCTTCGTGGTACAGCATCACATGGTTTACACATTACTCGCAGCTCTTCTTTTGCTTTACATGGATTTACTGATGCAGATTGGGCAGGTAGTATTGAGGACAGGAAATCTACGGGTGGTTACCTTGTGTTCTTTGGTCAGACGCCGATTTCATGGAAATCGGGTAAGCAACGCACTGTTGCTCGGTCTTCGACGGAAGCTGAATATAAGGCCTTAGCAGATGGCACGGCTGAAGTTATTTGGCTTCAGTACTTATTAAAAGACCTTCAGATTCCGACCACCACTGCTCCTATCATTTGGTGTGATAACCTTGGCGCCACATACTTGTCTGCAAACCCTGTCTTTCATGCTCGCACAAAACATATTGAGATTGATTATCATTTTGTCCGAGATAGAGTTGCGAAGAAAGAGATTCAGATCCAGTTTATTTCCTCCAAGGATCAACTTGCCGATGTTTTCACTAAGCCACTTCCGGCTCCTTCATTTACGGCTTTCAGGTTCAAGCTTCGGGTTGATTCTCCACCCTCAGCTTGAGGGGGCGTATTATAGCATGTAAATAGGAAATATTGTAATCTCATTCTTATGTGGTAATCTCCACCATTACTATTGTATGTTGCCCTACACATATATATAGAAAGGAGTGGCTAACTATTAGGTTAAGCCTCCTAATTTATTCTCAACTGGTAGAATACGTGGATGCCCTGTGTTGTCGATTTGGAGGAAAACGTGATCCCTTGGAGGAGCTCATCGAGCACAAATAGGAGGGAGACTTAGAAGACCTTATCTTTGGCGAAAGTGACGATGACTCGGAAGAAGAAGCGGCGACGCGCTGAAAATCCAATTGCGGCTGACGAAATCAACTCTGAATACAAAGTACAGGCTAACGTCCCTTGGTTTCATGGGAAATTGTAGATCGAAGAGTTTCTAGATTGGATCTCCAAAGTCGAAAGGTTCTTCAATTTTACCGAGGTCACGTAGGTCGCTAAGTTAAACTTGTCTCATACAAGTTAAGGAGTGGAGTCGCTGTTTGGTGGGAAAAATTACAACTGGATAGGAGATGTCAAGGCAAGGTACCGATACTGATCCGGACAGTGGATGAAGCGCATAACATGGCCCTAATGGATGAACTAATGGAGAAGACTGTCAACCGTTTTCCCCACTATAAGAACACAGGAGAGTCTACTTCAAGGGGCAAGTTCACTGCCAATGAGGTCCGAACACCCCCAAAGCGGTTCCGGATCAGATCTAGCGAGGAATAACTGCCACTAGCAACCAATCGGGAGGACATCCAACAGCGATGACAAGAGATGCTGCCCGAGCACCAACTACCTATGCTAAACCAGGAGGATTTAAGTGTTACCGTTGTGGCCAGCCAGGAAACCGATCAAATGAATGTCCAGCAAGGAGGCCTGTGAACTTGGTAGAGGCAGAACTTGAGGAAGAAGAAGAAGAACAGATTGCAGAAGAGCTGCTGGAAGGGGCCGAAATTGCAGAAGAAGAGGGAGACTTTGTGAATTGCGTGGTTCAACGTGTTTTGTGTTCAACAAAAATAAAAGACCCATCACAAAGAAACAACATCTTCAAGTCTTGCTGCAGTGTGCAAGGCAAGGTCTGCGATTTAATCGTCGATACGGGAAGTTGCGAAAACTTTGTGTTTAGAAGGCTAGTTGTACATCTGAAATTGAGGGTCGAAAAACACCCAAAACCTTATATGATTGGGTGGATAAAAAAGGGGCCTAAAGTGAGTGTGACCGAAGTATACAAAGTCCCTATTTCTATTGGACAACATTACCGAGATGAAGTGGCTTGTGACGTGGTCGACATGGATGCGAGTCATGTATTGTTGGGTCATCCTTGGCAATTTGATGTGGATGCGACTTATCGAGGATGAGAGAATGTCTATGTCTTCAATTGGGAAGGTAGAAAAATCGCTATGGTGCCTAAGCAAAATTTAGGAGGGGTCACGAGTAAAGCTACGACAGAGGATCATTCGTTACTCTCGTTAGTCACCTCTTTTCTGGACTTGGAAGCGAAAGTGAAGGAAGCACGAGAGGTCCATGTGGTAGTCGTGCGAGCTCTAGTGGTAACAGAAAAAGGAGCTCAAGAGGAGGAAGTACCTGAAAGGGTACAATCTATTTTAGGTGAATTTAGCGCATTGGTGTTGGAAGAATTACCAAATGACCTTCCTCCGTTGAGGGACATACAACACCAAATTGATTTGGTTTCGGGAGCTAGCTTACCGAATCTACCGCACTACCGGATGAGTCCGAAAGAGAATCAAATTTTACAGGAGAAGGTGGAAGAGTTGCTAAGGAAGGGATTTATTCGTGAGAGCATGAGTCCGTGCGCTGTACCTGCCTTACTGGTTCCGAAGAAAGATGGGAGTTGGAGGATAATAGTCAGATACAATTTTCCGATTCCGCGGTTAGATGACATGCTGGATATGTTGGAGGGATCAAAATTATTCTCCAAAATTGATCTACACAGTGGGTACCATCAGATTCAGGTGAGGTCGGGTGATGAATGGAAGACAGCTTTTAAGACGAAGGATGGGCTCTATGAGTGGCTGGTGATGCCATTTGAGCTGTCAAATGCCCCTAGTACTTTTATGCGGCTCATGAATCAAGTATTATGGCCTTTCATTGGAAAATATGTAGTTGTTTATTTCGATGACATATTAATTTACAGCCGTAGCGAGGAGGAACACCTAAGCCACCTACGAGCCATGTTAGGGGTATTGTCCGAAAATAAGTTGTTTATCAACTTTCATAAATGTAGTTGGCTAACCGAGTGGCTATTATTCCTGGGGTATGTAGTCAGTTCTGAAGGCATATTGGTAGATACGAAAAAGGTAAAAGCCATACACGAGTGGCCAACGCCGAAGACGGTGGGAGATGTCCGAAGTTTTCATGGGTTGGCAACCTTTTACCAAAGGTTTATTCGGGATTTCAGTAGCATAGTAGCCCCTATAACCGAGTGCCTGAAAAAAGGAAAATTTGATTGGGGTGTAGCAGCTGAAATAACTTTTGTCGTGATCAAGGAAAAGCTATGCACCACTCCCGTCCTTGCCTTACCAAGTTTTGAGAAATTGTTTGAAGTCGAGTGTGATGCCAGCGGGATCTAGGTAGGAGCAGTTCTATCACAAGAGAAGAGACCGGTAGCTTTCTTCAGCAAAAAATCGGTGAAGCACGACGAAGTGGAGCACTTATGATCGAGAATTTTACACCGTTGTGCAGCGTTGTTAAGCATTGGGAGCATTATCTTATTCAACGGGACTTCATACTATACACTGATCATCAGGCACTGAAGTACCTAAATAGTCAGAAAAATCTCAGTAATATGCATGTGCGGTGGTCGACTTACTTGCAAAAATTCCCTTTCATTCTGAAACATAAGTTCGGCGCTCTGAACAAAGTAGCTGATGCCTTGAGCCGACGCGCCAACTTACTAGTGACTATGCAACAAGAGGTTGTTGGGTTTGAGTTTTTAAAGGACTTATACTGGAATGATGAAGACTTCGCTGAGGTGTGGGAAAAATGCAGGCTACAACATACGGTGGGGGAATTCCATATTGTTGATGACTACCTCTTTCATGGCAATCAACTTTGTGTTCCCAGAAGTTCTTTGAGGGAGAAGTTGGTACGAGAGCTACACGGCGGGGGTTTGAGTGGACACTTGGGGCGAGATAAGACTATCAGCAGTGTGGCCGAACGGTATTATTGGCCCCAACTGAAACGCGACATAGGAAACTTGGTTCGAAAGTGTTATGTTTGTCAGACCTCAAAAGGGCAAGCCCAGAATACTAGATTATACATGCCACTACAGTGCCAAACGCTATATGGGAAGATTTATCGATGGATTTTGTGTTGGGACTGCCGCGAACCCAGCATGGAGTGGACTCCGTATTTGTTGTAGTGGACAGATTTTCCAAGATGGGTCACTTTATCCCATGCCGGAAAACCTCCGATGCTTCTCATGTAGCACATCTATTCTTTCGAGAGGTGGTACGATTACATGGGGTGCCTCAGTCCATCACTTCTGATCGGGATTCAAAATTCCTTAGTCACTTTTGGATCACATTATGGAGAATTTGTGGTGATGGACATTAAAATTCAGTAGCACAACCCATCCACAAACTGATGGACAGACAGAGAATCTGAACAGGACCTTGGGAAACTTAATACGCAGCATTTGTGGTGATAAACCAAAGCAGTGGGATGTGTCATTGGCGCAGGCTGAATTCGCATATAATAATGCAATTCATACAGCCACGGGTAAATCTCCTTTCTCGCTGGTCTATTTAAAATCGCCTAAACATGCTTTGGATTTAGCCCGCCTGCCCAAGATGACTGGTTCTAGTGTGGCCGCTGAAAATCTGGCTGAACATGCGCGGAGTGTCCAAGTAGAAGTAAAAGCTCGCTTAGAAGAGAAGAATGCGAAATATAAAGCTGCAACCGATGTCAAGAGGCGTGAAAAATTGTTCGCTGAAGGGGATGAGGTGATGGTCTTTTTACGCAAAGAGCGGTTTCCTCTTGGATCCTATAACAAGTTGAAACCAAGGAAATACGGTCCATACAAAGTCATCAAGAAGATTAATGACAATGCCTACGTAGTCGATCTTCCAACGAATATGCACATCTCTCGCACTTTCAATGTAGCGGATCTGTATGAATTTTATGCAGATAGTCCAGTCTATCCAGAATATAACTCGGGGTCGAGCTCTTAGCATGTAGAGGAGACTGATGCAGAACAACTTGTTGCCGAATCTGAAGAAGAATTAGAATAGAAAATGAAGAAGGAACGGTCCAACAATAACAAGCCAACTGGCAGCAAGAAGATCAGGAATTAAATTTGGATTCTCAACCAACAACATCTCAAATTCCAACTGATATGCATCAACTTTTATTTCCCAATTACTTGTAATTCCCATTACACTTTAATTGTTTTTATTTCTGTTATGGTTTTTCCATTTAATTGTTTGCAAGTGCTTTGCTTTATTTTTGTTTTTAGCATATAATTGCAGATTTACTGCAATCAAAATTGTAACCCTTTGAATGCTGTCATGCCTATTTAAAGGCTGTGGAACAGAGGAGAAAAAACAGAATAATACATTTCAGATTTTCTTTACACTTGAGTTCTTGTTGCTGTGATTTACGTTGGTAAATCATTTATTCCCCTTCCATTCTGCGTCAAGGGATGATAAAGACAGCTTATGTGCGGACCACTGATCAACCAGCTGATGTGTTCACTAAGCCGTTAAGTTCCACACAATTCGAAGTATTGCTCAACAAGTTGGGTGTCATAAACATACACTCCAACTTGAGGGGGAGTGTTGAAGAAGATCACATTGAATAAAGAATTAGAATTGTAATATGATACTCTGTATTTTCCTTTCTTGTTTTATCTTTGATTAAGCCGAAGTTGTAGGCAATAAAATAGGATTGCATATTCACAATCCTTGTATAAATCTGTAAACAATACAGCATGAATACACAGAATATTTTAGCAATTTGATTCTCTTCATAACACGAGGTGTAGTGTTTGATCCAACTTGCAAGTGAAGAACAAGATGTCAACATTATGATCACATGCTACCTAAAAATTCATTTAGATTTGCTCGAGCTTTTCCCGTTTCATTTTTAACTCATTTAGAATAGTCGGCTCGAATGCACATGGGTGCCCCGGGAGAGAGTTTCCGAGAGGGATCCAATGAATCTATCGGCTGAGTTGAAATATGTGACCCTTCTACAGCTGAGTTAGGTGCTGGCAAATTCACTAATGAAGTTCATTAAATCACAGAGAAAGTGACAGCCCAGGATTCTGATCTTTCTACGCTTTGAACAGTTGCAATCATAGTTCGTTTTTGTGATCTTTTAATACTTTCAATTAATTACCAGCTGGGGCAGCCTGGATAATTTTGCAATATGAGCATCATCAACATCGTCATGATCCAGTAAGAGAGACAAAGAAGGGAGCATCAAAAGCTTTCTTCTTTCTCTGCAACTTGCTCTATACGCGACACAAAAGATAAACAAAGTTATTTTAAAATGATTTAATTAAATATATATATTCATTATTGGAAGAATAAAAGAGGATAAAAGTCATGTGAACGCAATAAGCTCACGCGGTGCACTAAAAAAAAAAGCAAGTTGAAATTAACAATCAATCACAGAGGAGAATAGTACGAATAAAAAATGGTACAGTAGAGAGGTTATTTTAAAATGATATAATAAAAAATATATATTCATTATTGGAAGAATAAAATAAAAAAAAAAGTCTTATGAACGCTATAAAACAAATGAACCCAGTCCCCGTTCTCAGCTGCCGATAAGAAAATATCTGTCCTGGCTGGCAGACAAACAGATCCAACCTCTCTCATAACCCATTCATATGACAGGCCTTAATTGATCCTTCAGCTTCCATCAAGATACTACTTTCGACTCCACCGTAGTACTGGTCCATGTTCTGCATCATCAACATCATCATTGTAAGCTCGATAGGATAAAAACATTCTAGAAAGCCAAGCCTAGCCGCATCCAGACGCAGGTGATAGAACCTCTGTAAAGGATACGAGAGAGAAAATTAGGATATTGATCCGAATTGTTATAAATACATATTAAATTGTATTTATATGTATTGAATGCTCATTATTTTTAGGGACAATTAGATTTTCATTAGATGGTATTTTTATGTCTATTACTCTTGAGGGACACTTGTATTTCCATTAAATTGTATTTTTATGCCCATTACTCTTGAGGGACATTTGAATTTCCATAATTCTTAAGTTCATTTCATTCTCCTATAAATAGACCACTTGTCTCGTATTCCTTACATACACACACAACTTTGGAATAATAGAAGAACACATATTAAGCAAGGTATTTCTCTCTTGTCTCTTTTGCTTATATATTGATGTTATGTTTATGTTCTTTTATGTTAATTATTTATCCTTTTATAACAATTATATTGATTTTATGTCTATGTTATTCTATGTTAATTATTTATCCTTTTTATAACAATTATATTGATTTTATGTCTATGTTCTTCTATGTTAATTATTTATCCTTTTTATAACACGTTATTAGCACGAAACTCTAACCATCTTATATCAATTTTTGAAAATACTTTTGCAGCTAAGTGAAGAAAAGCAGTGAAGAGGAAATGAAGAACTTTGATCTCTACGATGAATCGTTAGCTCATCGTAGCTAAAACACTAGAAATTGAATTTTAACAATGGACGTTTTATTGCTTGAAATTGGATAATTAATCAAGATAATTGCTTGGCATTACGAGCAATCAATTACACTGATTTATAGAAGGGAAATAACAAGAATTACTAAAAATAAGCAACACTACTACCACATTTGGCTTACATTTTGGCACTACTAACAAATCACCTAGGACTTGTTCAATCCTTTATTCCAGCAGAACAAAAAACACATGTAAAATTGAAATGGTCTTCAAGCAACACGTCAGTACCTTAAGGCAACAAATTTCAACACTCCTCCTTGCATTAAGGGCTGCAAACCCCAATCATCCTCGGTGAGAAACTCAAACCGATTTGCAGGAGTGCTTTGGTAAACAAGTCCGCTAACCGATCTTCGGTTCTACAATAAATCAATTCAACAACACCATTTTTCTGCACATCACGAACAAAGTATAGCTTGATGTTGAAATGCTTGGTTTTCCCGTGGAACACTGGATTGTGGGAGATTGCTATGGCTGCTTGATTGTCAACTGAAATTTCAGTTGCTTCGTGCTCCTCCATCTGTAAAACAAATAGCAACTTTTCTAATCTATAGTGCTTGATTGATCACGGCGATTGCAGCTATGAACTCTGCCTCCGCAGCTTGATTGAGCAACAATACTTTGCTTCTTAGAGGACCATGAAAACACAGATGATCCCAAATTGAAACAAAATCCCAAGTACTTTTCATGTCATCAACAAATCCACCCCAATCACTGTTAGAGAAACCATGCAACTTCAGCTTCTGACACTGTGTAAATTTGACCCCAAAATTGCATGTTCCTTTGATGTATCTTAAAACTCTTTTGGCTGCCCTCATGTGCAGCTCGCTTGGACAGTGCATGAATCGAGCAAGCAAATTTATTGCATGTCCAAGCGAGCTGCACTCATGTGCAGCTCGCTTAGACAAGTGCATGAATCGAGCAAGCAAATTTGTTGCATGTAATATGTCAGTCCGGTTGTTGTTAAATACAGACAAGCAACCAATTAAGCTTCGAACCTCTCTTCATCTACCTTGGCGATACCATCATCCTTGCTGAACTTGTCCTTCGATTCATTGGGGTTGCAGTTGGCTTGCAATTTTCCATTTGAAATTTCTTCAAAATCTCCTTTGCATATTTTTCCTGTCTAATGAAAATTTCTCCTCTCGCCTTGCTTGATCTCCATGCCGAGAAAGAAACTCATTAGCCCAAGATCACTCATCTCGAAAGCTTGCATCATATCTTGCTTGAACCTTTCAATTTGCTCGCAAATTACTCCCGATCACAAGAAGGTCATCAACATACAGATGACACAATTAGAACATCACCTTCAATTTTGTGTTGACATATAATGTCATACTTTGTATGCTTTATATATTTTGATGATAACAATAAAAAGAAAATGGACTAATAATATGCTTGGATGAGATTAAGCTATAAACAGGTATTATACAAAGAATACATCAACAAGCATAATGGAGTACACGAAAAAGTCACTCCAAGAAGTCCAAGATGCAAGCAAGTGAAGACTTAGAATAAGTGTTCATTTTAGTGCTTTGTGTAAATCTCAATTTCTATCTTGATAGCACAAATTAAAATGAACTCACACACTTCACATTGCATGCATTAAAAGGATTTGATGATTAAAAGGTTTAAGTCATAATCAATCGGTTCAAGAAATTCAGAAAAGATAATTTGTCAAAATAGATTTCTGCATGAACCGGTCGACCGCTTGAGGTATCCGTTGTGAACCGGTCGACCGCTTGGAAGACAAATTGTTTTATCCGTTGTGAACCGGTCGACCGCTTGGTTTTGTCCGTTGTGAACCGGTCGACCGCTTGATATGGCAGTTGCACTAAAACGGCTAGAAACGGCTAGTTTCTTTTAGAAACTTATAAATAGGCCTCTTAATTGCAAAACTAATAACACAGAACTTTCATATCTTATAGTGAGGCAATTAGAAGTGCATAAACACCTTCATATCATCAATCCTCATTAATACTCATATTTGTGTTTAAATCTTCATATCTTAACACAAAGAGTATTTCTCATTCTCACTACACTTAAACACCTTCAAATATCCTAAGTGCTATTAAGTGAGAGAAAGAGATCATAGATCTTCATTTGTAATATCCACACTATTAAGAGTGTATTGTTGTTTTACAAAAACAACCATTGTGAAACTCTTGAGAGTTGAGTATAAAACTCTTGGTATTGGTGAGGGAACATCACCAAGGAAAAATCTTGAAGAGGGTACATCTTCAAGTGGGAAAAGGAAAATCTTGAAGAGGGGACATCTTCAAGTGGAAAAGGAAAATCTTGAAGAGGGCATATCTTCAAGTGGTGTAAAGTCTTGGTGTGGATTCATCAAGCAGGAAAATTGTAATCTTGTTACTTGGTTTAGTAAGAGAGTACAATACTCAAGTACGGGTTGGTACTTGAGTCGTGGACGTAGGCTTGCCGAACCACGTTAAAAACCCGAGTTAGCAATCTCTCTCCCTTATCTCTTTACTTTAAAGTAATTAATTTTAAAATTGCATTATTTATTGTATTTGCACCAAATTCCCTTTAGGTGCATAGTTGCCTTAATCCGTGAATTTTAACATTTTGTTCACATAAAGAGTTGAATCGGAGGGACTTTTCGAAAACCAAAATCTGTCAAGTAATCATCAATCCTTCCATACCAGGCCCTTGGTGCCTGTTTTAATCCATAGAGTGCCTTCTTCAACAAATACACCTTGTTAGCTTTGCCTTGAACAACAAATCCAGCAGGTTGTTCAACGTAAATTTCTTCTTGAAGAACACCATTCAAGAAGGCAGATTTGACATCTAATTGGAACACCTTCCAGTTTCTGTGTGCTACAACAACAAGTAGCAATCAGATAGTGTCCATCCTTGCCACTGGGGCAAATGTGTCTAAATTATCAACCCCATACACTTGAGCATATCCTTTGACAACAAGCTAGGATTTGAATTTGTTGATTGAACTGTCAGCGTTCAATTTGGTCTTGAAAATCCATTTTACGCCAATGATGTTTTTGTCTTCAGGTCTGTCAACAAGTTCCCACATCTTGTTCTTCTTGATCATGAAGATTTCTTCTTCCATTTTCTTCTGCCATGATGGATTTTGTTGAGCTTCTTCATAGCTGTCAGGTTCGCACAGAGCAACATTGCTCCTTTGATAAATTTCTTCAATTGTTCGAGTACCCTTGACTGGTTCATCATCAACAGAGTCAATCAATTCGTCTTCCAACGGCTGAATTGGATTGTTAATCAACATGTTCTCCTGTAAATCAATCCACTCCCACTGTGCATCTTCATGAAATGTGACATCCCTTATAATAGCAATTTTCTGGGTTTGAGGATGATAAACCCTGTAGGCTTTAGAGATTGTGATGTAGCCAACAAAAATTCCTTTGATGGCTTTCTTGTCAAGCTTATCCCTCGTAATCTGTGGGACATGTACAAAGCATACACAACCAAAGATTTTGAGGAAACGCAAGGAAGGCTTGTAGTTATACCATATCTCAAAGGGTGTCATTTACGCCAACACCGATGTTGGAAGTTGATTCGGATGAACACTGTTGTGTTAGCAGCCTCTGCCCACAGCATTTTGGGTAGATTCTTCTCATGCATCATGCTTCTCACCATCTCCATGACATATCGATTACGCCTCTCACTTACCCCATTCTGTTCTGGAGTATAGGGGGCTGTTAGCTAGTGCTCAATACCAGCATCTTCACAGTAGAGGTTGAATTCGGCTGAGGTGTACTCCTTGCCATTGTCAGATCGTATGGCTTGAATGCTGCTGCCACTTTGATTCTCCACATTTTTCTTGAATTTCCAGAAGATGCCAGCCACCTCTGACTTGAACTTCATGAAGTATATCCAGCACATACAGGAGTAATCATCAATAAATAGCAGGTAGTATTTGCTGCCATTTAAAGATGGTGTGCTCAAGGACCAATTACATCTGTATGAATTAACTGGAGCTTGTGTGTTGCTCGCCAAGTTGATCGTGGGAATGACATTCTGTTTTGTTTCCCAAATTGACAAGCATTACAGTTTAATTGGAGATCAGTGAATGAAGGTATACCTCTGACAGCTTCATGAACCTTCATGGTGAGCATTCTCTTTTGATGACAATGTGCCAGCCGTTTGTGCCATAATTCAGTGTCACTTAGAGTGATCTGGAAATGCCGTATGCTCTCCTTCAAATGGAACAAAAGAGAAGCTTTTACCTCTCATTTTGGCTTGAAGTATTTTGTGCCCAGCAGACATCAAAAATACGAGCAAGTGTGATTCTCAAAAATCACCTTCATTCCTTTCTCAATCAATTGCCCCACACTCGAGCAAATTTTGATCAATATCGGTACATAAAGACATCGACTATTGTTTTGTACCGAGTTTGTGGTAATGGCAATTGTTCCCTTTCCTTTAACTTCAATGCATTCACCATTTCCAATCGTGACCTTTGCATTATCTGTTGGTTGCAGATTTTTGAAGAGACTTTTATCAAAAGTGGTTTGTACAACCACATCGATTAGTCAATGATCCGAGGTAGTTTGTACTTGAGAAGCATGTTGCCACAAACATCTGGTCTTCATCATCCTAATTTGCAACTTGAGCATCCTCTTCTTGTTGATTCATTTTGACTTAGCAGATGATTGCTTTGTGCCCAAGCTCGTTGCATTTGTTGCACCTTGCATCAGGCCTCTTCCAAGATTTGAATGGTGGATGGCCCATCTTGTTGCTATGCTTGACATGGTGGGAAATTTCTTTTAATGAATTTCCCTTTGTTGTGACCTTGACTAGGGAGTTTGGTCGCAACTTGGTGTTTTCGCCAAATTTCCTTCTTTCGAATCTGGAAATTTGGCTTGCAAGGCACCTTCAATGACATGATCTTGCCTCATAAGCCTTCTTTGTTCTTGGGCTTGTAAGGCATTCAAAAGTTCTATCAAGGTAATGCTTGACGGATCTTTTGTGTTCTCCGAGTGGTGATTGAAGCTTCATATTTTTCCGTGCATCGTGACCGGAATTTTCTTAACTATTCTTGAGTCCAAGAATGAAGTTCCCACCAATTTTACCTTGTTTGCAATTCCCAAGAACTCGTCTGAATACTCCTTGATAGTCTCGGAATCCTTCATCCTCTACGACTCAAATTCGCGTATTAAATTGAGACTTTGCATCCCACGAATTTTCTCATCACTTGCATACTCTTCCTTCAAATATTCCCGGACATCCTTAGTGACTTCAAGGACATAATTCGGTGAAGATTGTTGTTGAAACAACAGACAAATAGCGTGGCTTTTGCTTTTGATTTCTTGGTCTTTCTCTCCTTATGACTCTTGATTTGAGTCAAGGATGGATTGTTTAGCGATGGTAGGATTTCGTAATCCTCTTCAACGACTTCCCATAAATCCGTAGCTTTTAAATATGTTATATACGTCATTGCCCAAAGTTGGTAATTTTCTCCATTAAAGATTGGAGTTGAGATATGAGAGAAGTTGGTTTCGAATCCATCACAAACCCTTCAAGAAAAAATGCTCGATACCAATTGAAGATACTTTTGCAGCTAAGTGAAGAAAAGCAGTGAAGAGGAAATGAAGAACTTTGATCTCTACGATGAATCGTTAGTTCTTGTAGCTAAAACACCGAAATTGAATTTGAACAAGTGGACCTTTTATTGCTTGAAATGGGATAATTAATCAAGATAATTGCTTGACATTACAACAATCAATTACATTGATTTATAGAAGGGAAATAACAAGAATTACTAAAAACAAGCTACACTATCTGTCACATTTGGCTTACATTTCGGCATTACTAACAAATCACCTAAGGACTTGTTCCATCCTTTATTCTAGCGGAACACAAAACACATGTAAAATTGAAATGGTCTTCAAGCAACACGTCAACGACCTTAAGGCAACAAATTTCAACAATTTTAATATATTCAGCTTTTCATTATTGTAATTTATTTTTGGCAAATTTTCTTTCACTATTATTCATAGAAGGAGATTATAGTTCTCGAAGAACGAATATTATAAGTTCTCGAAGAACTAAATAAATTAAAAATAGTTCCTAAAAACGAGTATTACAATTTCTGAAGAATTAAATAATTTAAATACAGTTCCTGAAGAAATAGTATTTCTAAAGCTAAATAAATAGCAATCTTAAAGGTCTGTTTTCCTTTTCTTTTCTTTTATATTCATGATTTTATTTAATAATTTATTTCTTGTTTTCATAAATAAAGATAATGTCAAATTTGATGAAACTTGAATTTTCCGCTCTCGATATCTCTGTAAATAATTATTTGTCATGGACCCTTGACGCCGAGATTCATCTGGAAACTATATCTTGGAGAGACCATCAAAGAAGAAAATAATACATCCCTACAGGATCGTGCAAAAATAATGATATTCATTCGTCACCATTTCCATGAAGGATTGAAAAGTGAATATCTCACAATAAAAGACCCTCTTGTTATGTGACAAAATCTAAAGGAAAGATATGACCACCAAAAGTTTATCATACTTCCTCAAGCTCGTTATGATTGGTTGCAAGATTTTAAATCGGTTAGTGAATATAATTCAACTTTTTTCAAAATTACCTCACAGCTGAAATTGTGTGGTGAAAATATAACAGAAGACCAAATGTTAGAGAAAACTTTCTTTACTTTTCATGCCTCAAATATTGTCCTGCAGCAACAATATAAAGAGCGTAATTTCAAAAAAGTACTTGTAATTAATTTCATGACTTCTTGTGGCTGAACGGAATAATGAGCTTTTGATGAAAAATCATCAATCCCATCCTACAGGTTCTAAACCATTCCCCGAAGTGAATGGAACCTTTGTCCAAAAGACAAGAAAAAACCAAGGATATAGGTATGGAAAAGGTCAATGGAAAAGGAGAAGAGATAATCCTTCTAAAAGCAACCCACCATACCACCAGAAGTGGAGACACAATGAACTCAACCAAGGGAAAGGCAAGAATTTGCATAAACCAGAAGATAAGTGTCATAGGTGTGGTATGCATGATCATTGGTCGCGTACCTGTCGTACACCAAAACATCTTACAGATTTATATCAAGCCTCTCTGAAACAAAATATAGTTGAGACTAATTTAATTCATAAAGATGATTCTAAAAATCATAATGCTTGTATTGATGTCAATACTTATCTTGATGTTTATGACTTCTTTGAAAACTCGGATAAGAAAGAAAACATGCTTAGTGGTGGAATCATTAGAGATGATTAAGAGTTTTTATTTGTATTGAAATATCTATGTTCTTATGTTTACAATAAACATTTTCAATTTGGTTCAAGTTTAATAATAAACTTTGATTATCTTTTGAATAGTGACATGACTTTTCATGATAGTGCAACAATGCACACAATTCTTAAAGAAAATAAATACTTTGAGTATTTGACATTAACCAAAGCTAATGTCACTACAATATCATGTTCAACAGACATGATTAAAAGCTCTAGAAAAGCTAATATTGTGTTACCAAATAACACAAGATTGAGCATCAAAGATGCATTATATTCACCTAAGTCTAGAAGAAATTTACTCAGTTTTAAGGATATACGTGCTAATGGTTATCATATTGAAAGAACAGATGAAGATAGAAAAGAATATCTTTATATTACTACACGTATTTCAGGCTAGAAGCTTGTACTTGAGAAACTACCTGCTTTCTCTTCCAGAATTTATTATACAATCATTAAATCTATTGAATCAAATGTTGTGATACACCATAAGTGTTCCGACCCAAAACAATTTATGCTTTGGCATGATCGACTTGGGCATCCAGGATCAATAATGATGAGATGAATTATTGAGAATACACATGGGCATCCTTTAAAGAACCTGAAGATTCTTTTACCAAGTGAAAATCCATGTGCTGCATGTTCTCAAGGTAAATTAATTACCAAACAATCTCCATCAAAGATTCTAATAGAATCACCATCTTTTCTTGTTAGAATTCAAGAAGATACATGTGGTATTGATTGATGCATCAAGTAAATGGTCACATGTTTGTTTGCTTTGTAGTCAAAATATTGTATTTGCTAGATTAATAACATAGATTATCAGACTACGAGCGCAATTTCCTGATTATCCTATCAAGAAAATTCGACTGGACAATGCTGATGAATTTACTTCTTAAGCATTTGATAGTTTTTGCACTTCTATTGGATTTGATGTTGAACATCCCGTTGCCCATATACATATTCAAAATGGTTTAGCATGATTATTTATAAAGCGACTTCAATTAATTGCAAAACCATTACTTATGAAATCAAAATTGTCTATATTTGTCTGGGGACATGCTATATTAGATGCTGCATCACTGGTTAAAATTAGACCAAGTGCTTACCATAATTATTCTCCTTTACAACTTGTTTATGGTATACCACCAAATATATTTCATCTATGAATTTTTGGTTGTGCGATATATGTGCCTGTAGCACCCCAACAAAGGACTAAAATGGGTTCACAAAGAAGAATAGGAATTTATATTGGTTTTGATTCTTCATCTATTATTAGATACCTTGAACCTTTAACTGGTGATGTTTTTAAGGCACATTTTGAAGACTGCCATTTTGATGGGAATATTTTCCCATCATTAGGGAAAGCAAATTCAGTGCCTGAAGCACAACAAAAAATTACTTGGAATAACCCGAAGTTATCTCATTTTGATCCAATGACAAATCAATCTGAACTTTCAGTTCAAAGGATAATTCATTTACAAAATATTGCAAATCAATTACCGGATGTTTTCACCGGTAGTGAAAAGGTATCAAATCTCATATTCCTACTGCAAATGCTCCATTTAGAATTGAAATTCTTGAAGAGAAAAGGTCAACATAGCAGCAAATGAATCTATACCACGCCTGAAGCGCAGAAGACCTATTGGAGCCAAAGACAAAAATCCTAGAAAATAAAAACTCCAATGAATAGATGATGGTACTCTTGGAGAGTCCTCATCCATAAAACAAACATCAAATCTTGTGTCCAAATCATCTCCTAATACTGATCCTCCTGAAGAGGGACCTCTTGAAGAGAACCAGGTACCTGGAAGTAATGAGATCTCCATAAACTATGTTCATACAGGAGAGATTTTGGAACGAGATAAAATTATCATAGATGATGTGTTTGCATTTAAGGTTGCTTTTGGCATCACCAGAAGTGATGATGAATTTGAACCACAAACCGTTGAAGAATGCCAACATAGAAATGATTGGCCAATGTGGAAAGAAGCAATCCAAACAGAGTTGAACTCACTTGCAAAACGTGAAGTATTTGGACCTGTAGTCCATACACCTACAGGTATTATACCCGTTGGATATAAGTGGGTTTTTGTTAGAAAACGCAATGAGAACAATGAAATTATGCGATATAAGGCATGACTTGTTGCACAAGGTTTCTCGTAGAGACCTGGTATTGATTATGAGGAAACTTATTCTCTAGTGATGGATGCAATCACTTTTAGATTTTTAATTGGATTAGTGGTCTCAGAAAAGTTAGATATGCGTTTAATGGATGTAGTTGCAGCATATCTATATGGATCATTAGATAAAGACATCTATATGAAAATCCCTTAAGGATTTACAATGCCTAAAGCTTTTTGTAATGAACCTAGAAGTGTTTATTCTATTAAATTACAAAAATCTATATATGGGTTAAAGCAATTTGGTTGAATGTGGTATAATTGTCTTAATGAATACCTCTTAAAAAGAGGGTTTGAGAATGACGAGATTTGTCCATGCATTTTTATTAAGAAAACAATATCCGAATTTGCTATTATTGTAGTATATGTTGATGATTTAAATAGTATTGGTACTCCTGAAGAGCTCACAGAAACTGCAACCTATTTGAAAAATGAATTTGAGATGAAAGACCTCTGAATGACAAAATTTTGTCTTGGTATACTGATTGAACATGTTTCAAATGTAATATTTGTACATCAATCGATGTATACGTAAAAGGTCCTAAAGCGCTTTTATATGGACAATGCTCATCTTTTGAGTACACACTGTGGTTGTTCGGTCACATGATGCAAAACATGACCCTTTTCGACCTGCAGAAGAGGATGAAGAAATTCTTGGTCCTGAAGTGCCATATCTTAGTGCTATTGGAACACTTATGTATCTTGCAAATTGTACAAAACCAGATATATCTTTTGCAATAAATTTATTGGCAAGATATAGCTCTACTCCCACAAAAAGACATTGGAATGGAGTCAAACATATATTCCGTTATCTTCGTGGAACAACCAAAATGGGGCTATTTTATTGTGGAAAAAATTCACAATTGATTGGATATGCAGATGCAGGTTATCTCTCTGATCCCCATAAAGGAAGATCACAAACAGGTTATGTATTTACCTATAGCGGTACTGCAATTTCTTGGAGATCTGTCAAACAATCATTAATGCCTACTTCATCAAATCATTCAGAGATTATCACGATACATGAAGCAAGTCGAGAATGTATATGGCTAAGATCAATTATCCAACACATTAAGAGAAAATGTAGATTGTCAGTCATTCACCTTAGTCCCATAATATTGTTTGAAGATAATGCTGCTTGTATCACTCAACTTAGAGAAGACTATATTAAAGGAGACAAAACAAAGCATATCTCACCAAAGTTTTTTTATACTCACGAGCTCCAACAAAAGGGAGAAATTGATATCAAACAAATCAGGTCAAGTGATAATTTAGCAGACTTATTTACAAAGTCTTTACCGGCCTCAACTTTTAAGAAACTTGTCCATAATATTGGAATGGAAAATCTTAAAGATTTCTCATAAGACATGTACTGTTGAGGAGAAGTCAATGCAAATTGTATTCTTTTTCCTTCGCTTAGGTTTTTTCCCACTAGGTTTTCCTTTGCAAGGTTTTAATGAGGCAATTTGATATTATTTTAATAAATCTGAAGTATTCATATATGGATCTTGAAGTATCTATATATAAAGTCCTCCTTTAAATTTTAAAGTACATGGTTATTCAAGGGAAGTGTTATAAATACATATTAAATTGTATTTATATGTATTGATTGCCCATTACTCTTGAGGGACACTTGGATTTCCATTAGATTGTATTTTTATGCCCATTACTCTTGAGGGACACTTGGATTTCCATAACCCTTGAGTTCATTTCCTTCTTCTATAAATAGACCACTTGTCTTGTATTCCTTACACACACACACAACTTTGGAATAATAGAAGAACACATATTAAACAAGGTATTTCTCTCTTGTCTCTTTTGCTTATATATTGATGTTATATCTATGTTCTTCTATGTTAATTATTTATCCTTTTTATAACAATTATATTGATGTTATGTCTATGCTCTTCGATGTTAATTATTTATCCTTTTTATAACATGAATGTTTTTCTTCATGGCACTTTAACTCTTATTGCTCTTCTTGATCGAAATCAAAGGATGGGGAAATTACTATGCGTCGTCCCTCTGTGGATGACAGGGTGTGAAACGCGAAAAAACATTGTCACGATAATGACTTTAAAATCTAAAGTTCAGGCTCTTCTTATTAAAATATATTTCAGTTACATAATCTCTAGTCTAAAGAACTTGTTTATAATCTATTTAAATCAATATATTATTGTTGAGATCTTAATGTATTTAAATCAATATATTATTGTTGAGATACAAGCATCTTAATTGCACAAGTGAGAAGTGATGAAGTTTAAATATTTAACAGTGACAAAATCAAAAGTGTCATTTTTTTAAAGTGCATTCAACAAGTAAAAATCACCATTTAGTTTAATTTAAGCATTGATAATATTGTTATGCATTGTAGGACTTTGATTTTATATCAATTGCAAGTTTGATTCTTAATATGATTGCTAGTGTTATTTTATTATGTTGAAATCATGTTTAGCATGTTTATAGATTTAAAATTATATGAACTTTATACTTTTATTTAAATATTTTTTTTATCTTTTGAATGATCTTGTTATGATAAACTAAATATCACTATTCAATAATCTAATATGTTTACAACTATGAAAACACACAATAATTCTCCATAATCGTATGAAAATGAGAATTCTTGAAAATTTAGGAAACATAACGTGATGGATATATTAATATCTTAATATATTTTATATGTTGCACAAAATCATTTAAAAGTAATTAAAATAGTACTTTATAAATTTTATCTATTAATCTTAACAAAAACTAAAATATATTGTGCTTTTACTAGACACCATCTCACAAAAGCAATATATATATATATATATATATATATTCATCATTTAATATTTGATTAATTGAAAATTAAATTTCATAATTTGTTGAGGTTTACATTTTATATGAATATCTTAGTCTCATCACCTAACTCATGAATTTAGCAGGTTAATCAGATTGACTCAAGTTGTCTGTTTTTTTTTTTTTTTATCTTTTTATCTTAGTTTCATCTCGATCATGTGTGTGCGCGCGTGATCAATAAACAATAGCACTATTTCAACTTTTTGCAAGTTTTAATGGTCATTTAAATACAATTATATTTTAATATTTATTTAAAATTAAAAATATTATATTTATATAATATTTTTTTAAAAAAAATATTATGCACGACAAAATCTCAGTTACTTGCAACACATTTAGCAAAAAAACAGATTTGTTTTAATAAATTTGGTGTTTTGTTCCTGGATGACAACTCTTAAATAATATATATAATAAAATGTTACTAAATTTAGATTATTTTTTAAATATATGTAATCTCTTAACTAGTTTACACCAAAGAAATTATCATGATATGGACAAATTGCCTAAAACTTTTGACATCAAATTAAAGGATTTGAGTTCATCTATCAAGGTAGCAAATTCATAATTATAAACAAAAATAAATATTTATATATATGTCATAATTGACTCTTTCCAAGTCCCTAAATTTTTCTTTTCTTTTCGACAAACTCCCTTTTGCTTTGTTATTATTGGCTTCTCGTTTGATATGTTAGTCTTAACAAAAAAAAATAATTATTATTTTTCATATAAATAGCAATGCTCTCTTTCAACGACAAGACAATTTAAAAAAATGTAGCATGAAGTGCCAGCTAAGCTAACAAAGGTTTTAAAAAGTGTCTGATACATCAAAACTTTGATTAAGGCACAATTAAATGAACTTTCAAGATCAACCATTGAATCACGATCCACTATTACATTTGCTAATTCTCCAAGTGTATTAGCACTCCCCAAACTAAACATACGAGAGGATCAAGGAGAAAGATTTCCAGTCAAGGTTTGACCAGTAGTTTTTCACAAGAAAGACAAAAGTTCCCCTCGAAAGATGAAAATAAAAAAAGTATAAAATAAATTAATTTATATTAAAATCATATACAAAATTAAATGATATACTGGTGTACTAGAAAACAAAAGCGAGTTGAAATTAACAATTATATCACTTAGATATATATATCATCGATCTGCAGGCGTCCCCTCTCTCTGCAACTGACGATTTTCTTCTCTGCAGCTATCCCCTCTCAACCCCGGTAAGCTTTCTCCTCTGCTGTTAGAACTTCTTCATCAAGTATTGTAGAGACAATCAGTATTTTCTTCTTCTTCTTCTAAGTTATATCTTTTTTTTATACGGGCTCAGATAGATGTGTAATATTTTTGTTTAATGAGGCCAGTTACATTATTGCAGACTTGAATTCTGATTGGCCGTTCTTCTTGTTCTCTTTTCTCTCTGTACTCGGAAGGCAAAAGACATAGTCTTTGAATTCACTAGATTCCTGGAATCTTCATTTTCGAAAGAGCTTGGGAACCTGGTTAGTTTTAAATTGAGAATTGTGTTTGGTGATTCATCAAGAATATATGACATGAACATATTTTTTAAAAAGTCGTTGAGAAATCAGAAGAACGCCACTGCATAATATCTACAATGATAGAGTGAATAGTGGAAAAAAGTAAAAAATAATAATTCCTTACACAGATTACTAGTCTGTGTAAGACCGGTTTACGCTTGGTGGAATTTATGCCATTCTTTACATCGAGTCCTAACCAGACTCGGTGTACGGACAGAGAAGGAAACTCGATTTATCCGTTAGTCTAATTATTAAAGAATGTTTAATGTGACAAAAAATACAAATTAGAAATAATTATTCAACATTAAATAAATAAATAAAATATGGTAATAAAAACAAAGGCTTTATTCTAGAATCTTTCCATATAGTCTAAATTTTTAATTTTCATAAATTCCTAGTAGATTTCAATCATGATTTCAAATACATGATCATCTCTTATATGAATAGATTACTAAGTTTGTCATACATATTTGAAAATTACTGAGTTTATCATATATATATTTGAAAATATTAACATGTTTAGTTTCTTTCTCACCTACAAGCATCAAAATTCCATTTTATAACTCCAAATATGTCCATAACAATACATCAATATTTAATTTAACAAATTTTATAAAATTTATCTAGTTACTTTAGCTAATTTTATAAAAAGCAAAAGCGAGTTGAAATTAACAATCAATCATAGAGGAGAATAGTACGAAAAAAAATGGTACAGTAGATAGGTTATTTTAAAATAATATATATATATATATATTCATTATTGGAAGAATAAAAGAAGTAAACAGTCATATGAACGCAATAAAACAAATGAACCCAATCACCGTTCTCAGCTAATAATAATAATAATTAACATTTCATAAATTATTTCAAATAAAATAAGTAACAATAAAAAAATGAGGACCAAATTTGATAGATAAAAAGATTGAATAAAAAAATGATAAGAAAAAACAAATAACAATTATAAAAATAAGGACCAAAATTAATATAAAAATTAAATTTTAAGAGATGGAATTGAAAAATAAATATTCAAAACAAATTATATATAGCAATCAAAAGTTTGAGGATCACATTTGATATAATCAAGCAAATAATGATATTTCTAAATTTTTACAACTTCGGAAAGTGTTTTCCGCCCAAATTTTCCGGAAAACACTTTCCGAAAACTAAGCCAAATTCTTCTTTGATTGGAAAGTGTTTTTCGTTGACCGGAAAATGTTTTTCGTTGACCAACTTTCCGGAAGGCAAACAAATACAGAAAGTTTGGAAAGTGGTTTCTGAAAAGTAAATTCCGGGAACAAACACAGACCTTAAAGTCAATGGTACAATCTCAATCATTCAAAATACACTTAGTTCATTAGTTTACACTATGTTGTGAGTTAAGATTAATTTTTTAATGTAAATAATGTCAAAATATTATTTGCTTACGGATCTTTGTTGAAATTCACGGATTAAGGCAACTATGCACCTAAAGGCGGAATTGATGCAAATACAATAAATAATGCAATCTTAAAAATAATTACTTGAAAGTAAAGAGATAAGGGAAAGAGATTGCTAACTCGGGTTTTTAACGTGGTTCGGCAAGCCTACGTCCACGACTCAAGTACCAACCCGTACTTGAGTATTGTACTCTCTTACTAAACCAAGTAACAAGATTACAATTTCTTGCTTGATGAATCCACACCAAGACTTTACACCACTTGAAGATATGCCCTCTTCAAGATTTTCCCTTTCCACTTGAAGATGTCCTCTCTTCAAGATTTTTCCTTGGTGATGTTCCCTCACCAATACCAAGAGTTTTATACTCAACTCTCAAGAGTTTCACAATGGTTGTTTTAGTAAAACAACAATACACTCTTAATAGTGTGGATATTACAAATGAAGATCTATGATCTCTTTCTCTCACTTAATAGCACTTAGGATATTTGAAGATGTTTAAGTGTAGTGAGAATGAGAAATACTCTTTGTGTTAAGATATGAAGATTTAAACACAAATATGAGTATTAATGAGGATTGATGATATGAAGGTGTTTATGCACTTCTAATTGCCTCAATATAAGATATGAAAGTTCTATATATTTTGTTTTGCAATTAAGAGGCCTATTTATAAGTTTCTAAAAGAAACTAGCCGTTTCTAGCCGTTTTAGTGCAACTGCCATATCAAGCGGTCGACCGGTTCATAACGGACAAAACCAAGCGGTCGACCGGTTCACAACGGATAAAATAATTTGTCTTCCAAGCGGTCGACCGGTTCACAACGGATACCTCAAGCGGTCGACCGGTTCATGCAGAAATCTATTTTGACAAATTATCTTTTCTGAATTTCTTGAACCGATTGATTATGACTTAAACCTTTTAATCATCAAATCCTTTTAATGCATGCACTGTGATGTGTGTGAGTTCATTTTGATTTGTGCTATCAAGATAGAAATTGAGATTTACACAAAACACTAAAATGAATACTTATTCTAAGTCTTCACTTGCTTGCATCTTGGACTTCTTGGAGTGATTTCTTCTTGAACTCCATTATGCTTGTTGATGTATTCTTTGAATAAAACCTGTTTATAGCTTAATCTCATCCAAGCATATTATTAGTTCTTTTTTTTTATTGTTATCATCAAAATATATAAAAGCATACAAAGTATGACATTATATGTCAACAATCTTGTGATGACATGTCTTATTAAAAAGAATAACAAGCCGGAGAATTAACAATGTTTATATAGTAAAACACTTGTGTAAAACATCAACCTTAAAAAGCAATCTTAATCACTTCATGGATCCAAAGAAGCTAGAGAGACGATATACATAATACTGAGTTATAAACTCGTGCTCATTGTTGGAATTAAATTTTTTTTGGTCTAATTCTAACACATAATTTTTTATTTTTTATTTTGGTTTTTATTTTTTATTTTTTATTTTAGTTTTGATCTCTTCATTTCCTCGGTCCTTCTAAAATAATTTTAATTTTTTGTTTGTATTTATACATCTTTGCTCTTAGTTTAGATTTTTATTTTTTATTGTTATTTGTATTTGTATTAAATGCAACTCGCGTTAAAGAAACATAGTAAGTTTCTTATGCATGTATAGTTAAAAGTGAAATGTTTGAAACACCATCGCGAGTAACTCTTCTGTTTTGTTTTATTTGAGGCTACAAAAGTTATTTTACTATGTACTAAAAAGTTAAATTACCGGACACCTACTGACAATTCTTGGTTTTTGTCTTATTTAAGGGTATTATGATTATTGTACTATGCACATAAATAAAAAAATAAAAATATCTCTGATACCATGACATTATTTCAAAATATTTTACAAAAAATAATTTGAATCAAATAAAATAATTTAAAAATATTTTTAAAATACAAAAAGAAACAACACTCTGTTGATAAGGTGGTTATAATAAAACAAATTAAATAACATATAAGGTTTTGAACGACATATTTTGAACGAGATATTTCAAAATTTCCTTACTAAATCTTGTTTCCTTGAACAAGATATAGGTTATATTTTATATGGTAATTAAAATATAAACTACAAATTAGGTTTTGATGAGATGAATCTTCATGATATTATGCTAATAAATTTGTCTTTCCTCATATTTTAGAGATTAAATTAGTTTCAATAAATTAGTTTCAATGTATAAAAGTTCATCAAGATAAAGCTGTTTCGTAAAACTAAAACAAGAAAATAATAGTAAAATGCAATAATATATATATATATATATATATATATATATATATATATATATATATATATATATATATATGGAAATTGAAGGGCAGGAATTTAATATCTCTTTTGAAGTGTTTGTTTTTATTGTTTAATATGCCTTTCAAAATATATTTTAAATTGTTTTTAATCTAAAAATATATTAAATTAATGTTTTTAGATGTTGTTTTTAAAAGTAGAAGAATATTATTTTAATATGTTTATAATAGAAATTTACTATCAAAATTTGAAAATATTTTTCAATAATCTTAGTATGATAATAAAAATATATTTTTAATTAAAAAATATTTTATTAAACACACAAAACCAAACCGGCACCAATCACTCCCTGGTGGACTCCTCTTCTCCCTCCATGTATGTACTCAAAGACTCTTACTTTTTTTTTTCACTCACCAAAAAAACCTTTTCCAATCCTGAAATTTTCTGCAACTCCATCACCACCACCGTAGCTCTCTCTTTGATTTTCGCTTTGTTCTTCACAAACAGAAATTTGAAAACCCTTCTTTGTTAAAGCTAAGGAAACGATCCAGCGTTGAATTTTCTCTCAGGTAAACTATCTTTTGCCTTTGTTTTCTTTAATTCTACAGCTCTCTATTTCTGCTGTTTTTATTATCAAGAAATCATCAGTTAAGTGTATTGCTTTGTCTTGATCATTATTTTCTTGATATTGATGTGATGTTGATGGTGGTGGTTTATTGCTCTTTTGTTCTTTGCTATCTTGGACTGTTTCTATTTTTTGAGTTTCGATCATACATTACTTGTATTCAAACTTGAAATGCATGAGTATAGAAAGGGTAATTAGTGATTTACTTATTGGGAATATGGATTGTAAAAGGAAAGAAGTTAAAGTAGCACTGCATGATCAACCAATTAATACACCTTACATTTCACCCTTTTCTTCCAAATTGTCGAAAACCAAGAGAGGCCATAATTGATCCTTCAGCTTCCATCAACTTTCGACGCCACCGTAGTGCTGCATCATCAACCAATTAATACACCTTACATTTCACCTTTTTCTTTTCCTGTCTACTTCTAGTATTTTTCTTCTTCTTCTTTATTTAACAGAAAACCAATTAATACACCTTACATTTCACCTTCAATTATTTTTTTAATTATTATTTTTACAAATTTATTTTTGACTTTAAAATTTCAAAATAATCTAAATTTACTAAAAAATAATTTAAAGCAAATGAAAAAATTTAAAAATATTTTTAAATTGCAAAAACAAACAGCACACTATGGATTAGGTGGTTACAATAAAACAAAGACAACAATATACAAGAATCAAATGGGATAAAACTCAAAATTAAGTTAGATTCCAAGCTGATTAAGTTTTTTTTATTTAAACCCTTATTATTTTCAGTTAGGTCTTTTTTATAATAAGATTAGGGTATGAGTGATATATTATTATTTATTTCTAGATTCCACGCTGATTAAAAATTTAAATATGATATGAATCAAGAAAATTAATATATTATTTATTTCTTAAGAAGTTACATTTCTTTTTTCTTTTAGTTTTAGTATATAAGTTTTTAAATTTTATTTCAATAAATAAAAAAATATTATTATTCTTATTTAATAAACATAAGATGTATTGCAATTCTTATTTAAACCCAATAGAACAATACAAATAAAAATTACCACAACAATTGCTATAACACAAACAATATCAAATTATAAAACAATTCAATACATACAAATAACAAAATAATAAGAGACATACAACTAAAATACATAAATATAAGAAATTCTTCTTCAAAGTATTTTTTTGTCTAAATATACTTTAATTTTTTTTAATTATTTTAATATCAACATATCAAAATAATTTAAAAAAATATATTTTTTAATTTTTGATTAAAAACAAGTTCAAGCTGAATTCCAAACAAATACTTAATTGATTTTTGAAAATGTACTTCCTGAAAGAAAAAAAAATCAATTTTCCTGGCCAATTTTGTTTCCCTACCAAAGACTGTTGGGAATGTGGTCTATAGCATGCAACCTAATTTCCTATTATATGGTAACATTTTTAAAAAAACTTTTTATCATGATAGGAGAAGGATGCAGGCAATGGCAGAATCTCAATTACACCTTTTTTTTAAAAAAAAAACTTTTGACATTTAAAAAAAAATCTTTTGGTGTTTTGTTTATGAAAAAACAGTGAAACATACTTGGTAAAATTGAAAAAGCTTTTTGAAAATCATTTGGAAATCAATAATCAAGAGTTATAATACGAGAGAGAAAAGAGTGAGATCATTAAATTCCATAAGTATAGAGTGAAATACATATTTAGTTATCATTAATATTTTAATTTAATACCTATCAAATACATATTTTTTATTTATCAACACTAACCACTTAAGGAGACCCTAAAATCTACCTTTTTTTTAGTAAGCTAACTGTTAAGCATTTAAATGAATATGAAATATACTACTATTAAGCATTTTTTGACAGTGAAGAACTCACATTTGGTACCAGAGCCTCCACCCATAGGGGCTGATTGAGAATCTTACATAAAATTATTTATCAACAATTTATTTTTTAAAAAATATGAGATCTGAAATATCTTACATAAAAAAGCTGCGAAGTTAATTTTTCACAAAAATAACATCTGACATTTTGTTAAATTATGATTGAGAATCTTACATTTTTGGACAAGACATATAGAAAAATTATGTCAAATTATCTACAATAAAAAATAAATTGTTGTGTTTCACCACAATCGAGTATCAAATATTTTCACATGGAACAA
>CM063603.1:36793929-36889961 GCA_032356905.1 Salix exigua | reverse complement strand
AGTTCCAAAACTTTCAACCTGCATTAAATCATGTGCTCCTTTGCACTCTGTAATACGTATTTCTCTCAAATTTGTATGCCCCTGCGTCAAAAGAAAAACAAATTATGATAATCTAAATATAAATTATTATTTTATATTAGTTAAGTTAAAAGCAATCATGAAAGAAATTATACTTAATAACTAAAAAAATAGTTTTTTTATATTTTATTTATAAAAAAGAACAAATTATGACATTAACCAAAAAAACACTTTTAATTTTGCATATTACTAAAACTTCGTGTATGTGTATATAAAATAAAAATGATTTGTTCTTGATCATTTATAATTATTTTTTCATATGAAAAAGGTGATAACATAGCTCAATTTCCTTAACTTTTATCATAAATTGCAGCATTGAAACAAACAACTCAATAATAGATGGAGATTTAATGGTTTTTACTTCCCATTTCACTTATCCATTACTTTAGTTTTAGAAATCTGAAGGAAGAAATCAGAAATTATCACTACGTATTGAATTTGGCAGTTTAAATTAATAAGTGGAGAAATATAAAGGACTTACTTGGAGCTGTGCCAACAAATCACCCAATTCTTCGTGTCCATCAATGGATAACACTTGCAAAGAAGGAAACTGGGCAGTAAAATGCTTTGGACCAAAAATGTTGCAACCAATTGAAAGACACAATTCTCTTAGCTGAGGGAACTTGAAGATGCCATCTCTGGTGAGTGCATCTCCTTCTCCACCGTAAAATATCTGCTTTAAATTGGCACCAAAGTCAATATCCATCTCTTCCAGGTTCAACAGACTTGGAGACACGGAGACAGGGAAGACATATTCCAGTTTATCACAATCACTTATACGGAGAGTTTTTAATTTTGGGAAGCCAAGAGAGTTTTGAATTATTTCCCTTTCGTCATCCTTTTCCTTAGCTATGATTTGCTCCAATTCCGAACAACCTGATATATCTAGAGATTCCAGTTGAACTAGACTAGCAACCATGCTGCCTGTGAATACATGTGTCAGTTTCTCACAATCATACACCTTCAAAGAAGTCAAATGGCTCAGCACAAGACCCTTCCATATACACCTCATGTCAGGCATGGAGTACAATTCTAATGTTTCCAAACTCAAGAGTGAAAGTTCATGCCCAGTTCTTCTATCATGTGCTCCTTTGCAGTCTGTAATACGAATTTCTCTCAAATTTCTATGCCCCTGCATTAAAAGAAGAACAAATTATGATAATCTAAATATAAATTATTATTTTATATTAGTTAAGTTAAAAGCAATCATGAAAGAAATTATACTTAATAACTAGAATAATAGTTTTTTATATTTTATTTATAAAAAACAATTATGACAAAAACCAAAAAAAAAAAATAATTTTACGTATGACTAAAACTTCTTGTGTGTATATAAAATAAAAATGATTTGTTCTTAATCATTTATAATTATTTTTTTCTAGTTATTTAGCACCGAAACAAACAACTCAATAATAATAATAGATGGAGATTTAAATTTTTTACTTTCCATTAATTGGCGGAAGAGCCTCAATTTCACTTATGCATTACTTTAGTTTTAGAAATCTGAAGGAAGAAATCAGAATTATCACTATGTATTGAATTTGCCTGTTTAAATTAATCAGGGGAGAAATATAACGGACTTACTTGGAGCTGTGCCAACAAATCACCCAATTCTTTGTGTCCTTGAATGGATAACACTTGCAAAGAAGGCAACTGGACAGTAAAATTCGTTGGTCTTGAAAGAGAGAATTCTCTTTGATGAGGGAAGTTGATGATGCCATCTCTTGTGAGTGCATCTCCTTCTCCACTGTAAAATATCTGCTTTAAATTGGCACCAAAGTCAATCTCTATCTCTTGCAGGTTCAGAAGACTCGGAGACACGGAGACAGGGAAGACATATTCCAGTTTATCACAACCAATTATACGGAGAGTTTTTAATTTTGAGAAGCCAAGAGAGTCTTGAATTATTTCCCTTTCGTCATCCTTTTCTCTGATAAGATGCTTCAATCCACTGCAATTATATATCCGTAGTGTTTCTAGATGAACAAGACTTTGGGCCAGGTGCGGTGTGAAGATAAATGTCAGCTTGTCAATAAACCACAACTCCAGATGAACAAGACTTTGGAGGCTGACATGTCTGGTGGGCCCCTTCCATATGCATTTGAGCTCAGGTAACCTTCCTAGCACTAACCTTGTTAAAGATGACAGCAGCCGCAGCTCCTCGTTAATTCCTTCACCAGCCTCACCAAATTCAAATACCACTTCCAATGATGCGCAGTTTCCAATTTCCATACTTGTTAGATTATTCAAAGCTTGCTGCCATTTTGCTGGAAACAGTGTGCGAATATCCCTGCATCTATACACTTGTACATCTTCTAATCTTTGAAAGAAGTCCTTTTGCGACCCATGGCCATGGCTGGTCATCTGATCACTAGACAATGCTATATTTTCTAAACCCTCAACGTTTCTAAAAACAATTTGAGAGACAGTAGGAAACAACTGCTCAAATGTCTTTGCATTTAAGGATGCGGCGCTGATATCATTCAAATATAATCTTGGAGAGGTTGGGTATGCTGGTTCTGAATACCAATTCCCCAACACTATCTCATATTTGAGCAAATTGGAAAAAACCATATCTCTGGGAATGCATTCAACCCTCGGTATCCTCAATGATAATACAGCTAAATGAGACAACAAATGTAATTCTTTTAGGCTTGCATTCGTTCCTTCCGTGAAGCTGTTATAACTGATCAGCAGCTCTTCTAACTTCTTCAACCTTCCAATCAAGTTCACAGGAATCCTTCTTAGACTCCTACAACTTGTCACATCCAACAACCTTAACTCCTTGAGCTCCCCAATTTCATCAGGTAATTCCTCAAGGGAAGAGCACCCTATAAAACCAAGAATCTCAAGTCTTTGCAGCTTTCTCAACCAAGTGAGGTCATTGCATGGACAGCTGATCAATAGCAACGATTTAAGGTTCGTTGAGAATTCAAGTGATTGCAATGACAAACACCCTCCCTCTAGAGACAAGACTTTAATTTCTTTCATCCCTTCAAAAAACCTCGCTGGAACATTTAAGTTATAATCCAGTTCTAATAATAGAACTTTGAGCTGTGGACACACCAATCCTTCAGGAAGATCTGTTAGTTTATTGCCCATTAACGAAATTGTTGTACAACCTTCAAAGCTTTTAGTGTTCCTTGGCCACTCCTTCAACCCAACGCCAGCCTTTACCATGAAACCATGTTCTTTAGATAATGCTATCTGAATAGCAACATCACGAACCAAGTCATGCATTTTCACTTCCTCTTCAGTTTCAGTGCCTAACAGCATGCAACAATCTTTCAGGGTCTTTATCGCCACATAAACTTGTTTCCTTGCATCTTCAATGGACTCCACATCTTGATGTAACCCGTAGCCAACTGCATATCTCGTCAAGTCCTCAATTGGAATGTCGTAATCTTCTGGAAATAAACAGCATAGCAAGAAACATAACTTGGTTTCCTTGTCCTTCAAATAATCATAGCTCAACTTAAGCCATGGATATATATTTTTTTGTTCACCAATTCGTTCCCTGTGCTGCAATTGAGAGTTTTTGAGCTTTTTAAACGCAAATTCCCACTCATCAACAGATTTACCTCTTAGAGCCCTTCCCACTATCACAAGTGCTATTGGCAATCCTTGACATTCTCTCGCAACCTTCTTTGCCACTGTGTTCAAGTTAGAGTCCTCATCACTTAAACTTGCGTTGATTTTGAATAAAGCCCATGCTTCATTTTCTGATAAGATTCTTAAGAACACTATTGGCTGGCACTTCATATAAGAACATATGTCTCTACGACGTGTTGTTAGAAGAACTTTACAACCCCTATGAGCATCGCCAACTGGGATCCCTATCTCTTTCAACTCAGCATGTTGCCAGACATCATCCAGGATTACAAGCAACTTCTTTTCTGTCTTCAATCTCTGCCATAATCGATCTGCTCTCCCTTCTTTGGTTGTTTCGTCAAAATGCAGACCTAGACGATCTGCCATTCGATCTTGAATGTTCTCCACATTTGGATTCTGGGACACTGTAGCCAATAACACTTCATTATATAGCTGCATCTCTTTGGCTCGCCTGCCTACTTCTTTCACCAGGGTGGTTTTACCCACCCCTCCCATGCCGTACAGTCCGATCATATTGACGTCGTCATCTTTGAGAGCTTTCATAATCTGTTCGAAAGCTTCTTTTGATGATTCTGAGAGTGTGAATTCCTTTGATTGAAGAAATGCTATGTCTTGAAGAGGTTCTTTGTGGCCCACTTTTTGAAACTTTTTGCTCTCTTCTTCTAGTTTTCTCAAAGTCTCCGTCTTTTTTTCCAGTGCCTTGCTTAACTTGAATTGGCGAATCCATTTTGGACACCAAGTGAAGCATTTTCCATTTTTTCCTTTTTCATTTTCCAAACGATTCACACTGTCCATTTCATTTTTTACATCTTCCAGCCATTTTTTGACATCAATCGCAATTTCTTCAGCATTCTTTGTAGCAACGTCGACAGCATCTTGCAGACCATAAACTGCCAAAGCCTTTTTTGCATCTTCCAGCCATTTGTTGACATCAGTATCAATTTCTTCAGCATTCCTTATAGCAACGTCGACAGCATGTTGCACACGACGACGTGCCAAAGCCAGGATCCTCCATTGTTCACTGAACTCTTTAACAAAATTGTTGACACAGAACATGTAACTGGACTGCTTTATTACTGGTTCTGCCGAAAGTTCTGCTATCTTAGATACAAGGGATCCCACAACAGCACTTACAATTTCCATTTTCCACCAGTCTGAAAAATCAGAGAAATAAGAATTCCGGCGGTGAGAGGGAGTCATTACAAGTAAAATAGGCATGGAAAAGATGAGAATAGGAATTTCATTACCTTAGATTGTGAAAATTCGCGTTAAAAGCTCTGTATGGAACACAACACGAGGAGGCCTTTAGCTCTGTATGGAATACAACTTCAGAAGCAACAAGGCAATGAGGTATAAGTGTACGTAACAATGAACAATTAATTCCTTGTCCCCTCATCTATATATCTATCTATGCCATTTACAAAAGTTGCTTCGGGTGTTATCTTTTTTTCAAGATTATAATATCTTTAAATGAATTTCTTATTTATTTTAAATTGTCTTAATATTATTAATAAAATATAGAATATTAAAATCTTTAATTTCTTAGTTCATTAAGATTTTTTATGCCTTTAATATCTTTATTCAATTCTAAGAGTTTATTGCAACGACTTCATAGTGTATATAAATGTATTGAATAAAATTTAACTTTATAATAATTTTTAATTTTACTGGAAATTGAAGACAAATAATATTCTTATGTTGTGGAGAATCAAAAGAGTAAAAATAACATCAAATAAAAAAAAGTTTTTTTTAAATAAAAGACCATATATTGTATGAAATAGCATGGTGAGGATTGCTTGAAAATGAAAAAAAAAAAAGTTTGAAGAATTAGAGGAAAAAAATGGCATCTACCATAAGGAAAGAAGGATAAAATGTATACAAGTTTGATTCAATTTATTTTCAAATGACACTTTTAATAGTCATCACTTAAATGATTTTTTTTGCTTTTCTTAGTTTTACTTTTTACTTTTCATTTTTTTAATTTTTGTTAACAACAAATTTGTTTATTCTAGTTTCATGATTCAGGACGCGAGTTTAGCGAATTAACTAAGATTGTTTTCTTTTTCAGTTGATTTTTTTTTCAATTTTATTATTCAACATTTGATTTGTTTATTCTAATTTCATGATACATGTTGCAAGTTTGACGAATTAACTAGGTTTTTTTTTTCATTTCTAGTTGATTTTTTATTTATATAAAATGTAATCATTTAATATTTGATTTATAGTTATGCTTCATAATTAACTAGGTTTAATCTAATATGTTTATGTCTCAATATTTTTTAAAATGTCATCTCGATAAATGTTTTAGTCGAGTTATACTTTTAATCATTGTTTAGGTTGTCTTTGAACTCGTTAAGTTAATTCGGTTGTATCAAATCAATTCTCGCATGGTTTAAAAAACAATTCTACTAGAAAATATATTAGTAATATCATGACATTATTTTACATTAAAAAAATTAATCTTAATTCACAGCATAGTGCAAACTAATGAACTAAGTGTGCTCTAAACGACCGAGATTTCACCATTGATTTTAGAAGTGTTAATTTTCTCTTGTAAGTTTAATTGGTTTTTGTATTTTAAAATAATAATAAAAATAAAATAAATTTAAAACGTTTAGTGTAGATCAAAGCACTCCATCTCCTAATGTCAATACATGATTTGTTTTGTAAAAAAAAATGTCATGTAATAGGAGATAGAGTACGGAGCACAGACCCACTCCCCCTCTTGGCAATGAAACAAGATCTGGTAAGGAAATTTTGAAATATCTTGTTCAAAATTTGAAGGCGGATTTTCCAAATCAAATAAGCATGAAAGGTATACTTAAAAGTCGGCTACTTTTTGGCAAAATTCATACATTTAAAACTTGAGCAATTATTTCGCACTGTTGTCCATTTGACAAATGGGATATTGTGCTTTGATAATGTTAAGTAAACACACCATAACCCCCGTTGCAATCAACATTCAAACTTAATTTTGAGTTTTACCCCATTTAATTCTTGTATGCCATTACTTTGTTTTATTGTAACCACCAGCTTTGCATTGTGTTGGTTTGTTTTTATATACTAATGGATTGTTATTTATATTTTCTTTATGAGATGAATTATTTTATTAGTAAAATTAAAATTGATGAATTTTAGCATAGATAAGTAATTTGTTTTATGTATTAAATAATTTCATTGATAATTTTGTTTTAACTACTTTGATAATAATTTAATTGGCAGAGAGCAAAACTGCAATTGATCAAATTGACTAAAGATTATTTATTTGTTGCCTAGACATACTAATTATTTGTTGGACATGTTTTAACTATTTGATGAATAATCTATTTGACAAATAGTAAAAATGCAACTAATCAAATTTATTAAAGATTAGTTTTTCAGATTTTTTTTCATATTATTATATTAAAAATATTTTAAAAGACTGAGATTAAATTAATGTGAGATTTCTAAAGAAAAGTTAGTTCATTTTTTAAAATATATTTTAAGACATTAATATAAAAACAAATCATAATATATAATTAGTATCACCTATTTTTCAAGGAAAAAATCCTAAAAATAATTATTATCATTATTCAAAATGTCTTATCTATAAAAAAATAAATACATATAAAAACTACATAATCATAATTTTTTTAAGTTGATTATTTAGTTCAGGTGTACAATATTATAAAAATAATATAAGACCATTAACAATTTTGTTCCATGTGAAAATATTTGGTACTGATTGCGGCGAAACACAACAATTTATTTTTTTATTGTAGATAATTTGATATAATTTTTCTACATGTCTTGTCTAAAAATGTAAGATTCTCAATCATAATTTAACAAAATATCGATGTTATTTTTGTGAAAAATTAACTTCTGCAGCTTTTTTATGTAAGATATTTCAGATCTCATATTTTTTTAAAAAATAAATTGTTGATAAATAATTTTATGTAAGATTCTCAATCAGGCCCTATGGGTGGAGGCTCTGGTACCAAATGTGAGTTCTTCACTGTCAAAAAATGCTTAATAGTAGTATATTTCATATTCATTTAAATGCTTAACAGTTAGCTTACTAAAAAAAAGGTAGATTTTAGGGTCTCCTTAAGTGGTTAGTGTTGATAAATAAAAAATATGTATTTGATAGGTATTAAATTAAAATATTAATGATAACTAAATATGTATTTCACTCTATGCTTATGGAATTCAATTATCTCACTCTTTTCTCTCTCGTATTATAACTCTTGATTATTGATTTCCAAATGATTTTCAAAAAGCTTTTTCAATTTTACCAAGAATGTTTCACTGTTTTTTCATAAACAAAACACCAAAAGATTTTTTTTAAAATGTCAAAAGTTTTTTTTTTAAAAAAAATGTGTAATTGAGATTCTGCCATTGCCTGCATCCTTCTCCTATCATGATAAAAAGTTTTTTTAAAAATGTTACCATATAATAGGAAATTAGGTTGCATGCTATAGACCACATTCCCAACAGTCTTTGGTAGGGAAACAAAATTGGCCAGGAAAATTGATTCTTTTTTTCAGTAAGTACATTTTCAAAAATCAACTAAGTATTTGTTTGGAATTCAGTTTGATCTTGTTTTTAATCAAAAAAATAAAAAATATATATTTTTAAATTATTTTGATATGTTGATATGAAAATAATAATATTTAAAAAATAATAATGTATATTTAGACAACAAATACTTTGAAGAAGAATTTCTTAAATTAATGTATTTTAGTTGTATGTCTCTTATTATTTTGTTATTTGTATGTATTGAATTGTTTGATAATTTGATATTGTTTGTGTTATAGCAATTGTTGTAGTAATTTTTATTTGTATTGTTCTATTGGGTTTAAATAAGAATTGCAATACATCTTATGTTTATTAAATAAGAATAATAATATTTTTTATTGATTGAAATAAAATTTAAAAACTTATATACTAAAACTAAAAGAAAAAAGAATTGTAACTTCTTAAGAAATAAATAATATATTAATTTTCTTGATTCATATCATATTTAAATTTTTTAATCAGCGTGGAATCTAGAAATAAATAATAATATATCACTCATACCCTAATCTTATTATAAAAAGGACTTAACTGAAAATAATAAGGGTTTAAATAAAAAAAACTTAATCAGCTTGGAATCTAACTTAATTTTGGGTTTTATCCCATTTGATTCTTGTATATTGTTGTCTTTGTTTTATTGTAACCACCTAATCCATAGTGTGCTGTTTGTTTTTGGATTTTAAAAATATTTTTAATTTTTTTCTTTTGCTTTAAATTATTTTTTAGTAATTTTAGATTATTTTGATATTTTAAAGTCAAAAATAATTTTGTAAGAATAATAATTAAAAAAAAAATTGAAGGTGAAATGTAAGGTGTATTGATTGGTTTTCTGTTAAATAAAAAAGAAGAAGAAGAAGAAGAAACTAGAAGTAGACAGGAAAAGAAAAAGGTGAATTGTAAGGTGTATTAATTGGTTGATGATGCAGCACTACGGTGGCGTTGAAAGTTGATGGAAGCTGAAGGATCAATTATGGCCTCTCTTGGTTTTCGACAATTTGGAAGAAAAGGGTGAAACGTAAGGTGTATTAATTGGTTGATCATGCAGTGCTACTTTAATTTCTTTCCTTTTACAATCCATATTCCCATAAGTAAATCACTAATTACCCTTTCTATACTCATGCATTTCAAGTTTGAATATAATTAATGTATGATCGAAACTCAAAAAATAGAAACAGTCCAAGATAGCAGAGAACAAAAGAGCAATAAACCACCACCATCAACATCACATCAATATCAAGAAAATAATGATCAAGACAAAGCAATACACTTAACTGATGATTTCTTGATAATAAAAACAGCAGAAATAGAGAGCTATAGAATTAAAGAAAACAAAGGCAAAAGATAGTTTACCTTAGAGAAAATTCAACGCTGGATCGTTTCCTTAGCTTTAACAAAGAAGGGTTTTCAAATTTCTGTTTGTGAAGAACAAAGCGAAAATCAAAGAGAGAGCTACGGTGGTGGTGATGGAGTTGCAGAAAATTTCAGGATTGGAAAAGGTTTTTTTGGTGAGTGAAAAAAAAAAAGTAAGAATCTTTGAGTACATAAAGGAGGGACAAGAGGAGTCCACCAGGGAGTAATTGGTGCCGGTTTGGTTTTGTGTGTTTAATAAAATATTTTTAATTAAAAATATATTTTTATTATCATACTAAGATTATTGAAAAATATTTTCAAATTTTGATAGTAAATTTCTATTATAAACATATTAAATTAATATTCTTCTACTTTTAAAAACAATATCTAAAAAAACATTAATTTAATATATTTTTAGATTAAAAACAATTTAAAATATATTTTGAAAGGCATATTAAACAATAAAAACAAACACTTCAAAAGAGATACTAAATTCTTGCCCCTCAAATTCCATATATATATATATATATATATATATATATATATATATGGCATTTTTACTATTATTTTCTTGTTTTAGTTTTACTAAACAGCTTTATCTTGATGAACTTTTATACATTGAAACTAATTTATTGAAACTAATTTAATCTCTAAAATATGAGGAAAGACAAATTTATTAGCATAATATCATGAAGATTCATCTCATCAAAACCTAATTTGTAGTTTATATTTTAATTACCATATAAAATATAACCTATATCTTGTTCAAGGAAACAAGATTTAGTAAGGAAATTTTGAAATATCTCGTTCAAAATATGTCGTTCAAAACCTTATATGTTATTTAATTTGTTTTATTAAAACCACCTTATCAAAAGAGTGTTGTTTCTTTTTATATTTCAAAAATATTTTTAAATTATTTTATTTGATTCAAATTATTTTTGTAAAATATTTTGAAATAATGTCATGGTATCAGAGATATTTTTATTTTTTTATTTATGTGCATAGTACAATAATCATAATACCCTTAAATAAGACAAAACCAAGAATTGTCGATGGGTGTCCGGTAATTTAACTTTTTAGTACATAGTAAAATAACTTTTGTAGCCTCAAATAAAACAAAACAGAAGAGTTACTGCGATGGTGTTTCAAACATTTCACTTTTAACTATACATGCATAAGAAACTTACTATGTTTCTTTAACGCGAGTTGCATTTAATACAAATACAAATAACAATAAAAAATAAAAATCTAAACTAAGAGCAAAGATGTATAAATACAAACAAAAAATTAAAATTATTTTAGAAGGACCGAGGAAATGAAGAGATCAAAACTAAAATAAAAATAAAAAAATAAAAACCAAAATAAAAATAAAAAATTATGTGTTAAAATTAGATAAAAAATTTTTAATTCCAACAATGAAGCACGAGTTTATAACTCGTATTATGTATATCGTCTCTCTAGCTTCTTTGGATCCATGAAGTGATTAAGATTGCTTTTTAAGGTTGATGTTTTACACAAGTGTTTTACTATATAAACATTGTTAATTCTCCGGCTTGTTATTCTTTTTAATAAGACATGTCATCACAAGATTGTTGACATATAATGTCATACTTTGTATGCTTTTATATATTTTGATGATAACAATAAAAAAAAAAGAACTAATAATATGCTTGGATGAGATTAAGCTATAAACAGGTATTATTCAAAGAATACATCAACAAGCATAATGGAGTTCAAGAAGAAATCACTCCAAGAAGTCCAAGATGCAAAAGTGAAGACTTAGAATAAGTATTCATTTTAGTGTTTTGTGTAAATCTCAATTTCTATCTTGATAGCACAAATTAAAATGAACTCACACACATCACGAGTGCATGCATTAAAAGGATTTGATGATTAAAGGTTTAAGTCATAATCAATCGATTCAAGAAATTCATAAAAGATAATTTGTCAAAATAGTTTTCTGCATGAACCGGTCGACCGCTTGAGGTATCCGTTGTGAACCGGTCGATTGCTTGGAAGACAAATTATTTTATCCGTTATGAACCGGTCGACCGCTTGGTTTTGACCGTTGTGAACCGGTCGACCGCTTGATATGGCAGTTGCACTAAAACGGCTAGAAATGGCTAGTTTCTTTTAGAAACTTATAAATAGACCTCTTAATTGCAAAACAAAAGACATAGAACTTTCATATCTTATATTGAGGCAATTAAAAGTGCATAAACACCTTCATATCATCAATCCTCATTAATACTCATATTTGTGTTTAAATCTTCATATCCTAACACAAAGAGTATTTCTCATTCTCACTACACTTAAACACCTTCAAATATCCTAAGTGCTATTAAGTGAGAGAAAGAGATCATAGATCTTCATTTGTAATATCCACACTATTAAGAGTGTATTGTTGTTTTACTAAAACAATCATTGTGAAACTCTTGAGAGTTGAGTATAAAATCTTGGTATTGGTGAGGGAACATCACCAAGGAAAAATCTTGAAGAGGACATATCTTCAAGTGGAAAGGAAAATCTTGAAGAGGGCATATCTTCAAGTGGTGTAAAGTCTTGGTGTGGATTCATCAAGCAAGAAATTGTAATCTTGTTACTTGGTTTAGTAAGAGAGTACAATACTCAAGTACGGGTTGGTACTTGAGTCGTGGATGTAGGCTTGCCGAACCACGTTAAAAACCCGAGTTAGCAATCTCTTTCCCTTATCTCTTTACTTTCAAGTAATTAATTTTAAAATTGCATTATTTATTGTATTTGTATCAATTCCGCCTTTAGGTGCATAGTTGCTTTAATCCGTGAATTTCAACAAAGATCCGGTAAGCAAATAATATTTTGACATTATTTACATTAAAAAATTAATCTTAACTCACAACATAGTGTAAACTAATGAACTAAGTGTATTTTGAATGATTGAAATTGTACCATTGACTTTAAGGTCTGTGTTTGTTTCCCGAAATTCACTTTTCGGGAAACCACTTTCCAAACTTTCTTGTGTTTGTTTGCTTTCCGGAAAGTTGGTCAACGGAAAACACTTTCCGGTCAACGAAAAACACTTTCCAGTCAAAGAAGAATTTGGCTTGGTTTTCAGGAAAGTGTTTTCCGGAAAATTTGGGCGGAAAACACTTTCCGGAAGTTGTGAAAAATTTAGAAATATCATTATTTGCTTATTATATCAAATTTGATCCTCAAACTTTTGATTGCTATATATAATTTGTTTTGAATATTTATTTTTCAATTCCATCTCTTAAAATTTAATTTTTATATTAATTTTGGTCCTTATTTTTATAATTGTTATTTGTTTTTTCTTATCATTTTTTTATTCAATCTTTTTATCTATCAAATTTGGTCCTCATTTTTTTATTGTTACTTATTTTATTTGAAATAATTTATGAAATGTTAATTATTGTTATTATTAGCTGAGAACGGTGATTGGGTTCATTTGTTTTATTGCATTCACATTGACTTTTTTCTTCTTTTATTCTTCCAATAATGAATATATATATATATATATATATATATATATTATTTTAAAATAACCTATCTACTGTTTCTTTTTTATTCATACTATTCTCCTCTATGATTGATTGTTAATTTCAACTTGCTTTTGCTTTTTATAAAATTAGCTAAAGTTACGAGTTAAATTTTATAAAATTTGTTAAATTAAATATTGATGTATTGTTATGGACATATTTGGAGTTATAAAATGGAATTTTGATGCTTGTAGGTGAGAAAGAAACTAAACATGTTAATATTTTCAAATATATATATGATAAACTCAGTAATTTTCAAATATGTATGACAAACTTAGTAATCTATTCATATAAGAGATGATCATGTATTTGAAATCATGATTGAAATCTACTAGGAATTTATGAAAATTAAAAATTTAGACTATATGGAAAGATTCTAGAATAAAGCCTTTGTTTTTATTACCATATTTTATTTATTTATTTAATGTTGAATAATTATTTCTAATTTGTATTTTTTGTCACATTAAACATTCTTTAATAATTAGACTAACGGATAAATCGAGTTTCCTTCTCTGTCCGTACACCGAGTCTGGTTAGGACTCGATGTAAAGAATGGCATAAATTCCACCAAGCGCAAACCGGTCTTAGACTACTAATCTGTGTAAGGATTTTTTTTTTTTTTTGCTTTTTTTCCACTATCATTGTAGATATTATGCAGTGGCGTTCTTCTGATTTCTCAACGACTTTTTAAAAAATATGTTCATGTCATATATTCTTGATGAATCACCAAACACAATTCTCAATTTAAAACTAACCAGGTTCCCAAGCTCTTTCGAAAATGAAGATTCCAGGAATCTAGTGAATTCAAAGACTATGTCTTTTGCCTTCCGAGTACAGAGAGAAAAGAGAACAAGAAGAACGGCCAATCAGAATTCAAGTCTGCAATAATGTAACTGGCCTCATTAAACAAAAATATTACACATCTATCTGAGCCCGTATAAAAAAAAGATATAACTTAGAAGAAGAAGAAGAAAATACTGATTGTCTCTACAATACTTGATGAAGAAGTTCTAACAGCAGAGGAGAAAGCTTACCGGGGTTGAGAGGGGATAGCTGCAGAGAAGAAAATCGTCAGTTGCAGAGAGAGGGGACGCCTGCAGATCGATGATATATATATCTAAGTGATATAATTGTTAATTTCAACCTGCTTTTGCTTTGTAGTACACCATTATATCATTTAATTTTGTATATGATTTAAATATAAATTGAGTGCTTTTATACGTTTTTATTTTCCTCTTTCGAAGGGGACTTTTGTCTTTCTTTTGAAAAACTACTGATCAAACCTTGACTGAAAATCTTGCTCTTTGATCTTCTCGTATATTTAGTTTGGGGAGCGCTAATACACTTGGAGAATTAGCAAATGTAATAGTGGATCGTGATTCAATGGTTGATCTTGAAGCTCATTTAATTGTGCCTTAATCAAAGTTTTGATGTATCAAACACTTTTAAAACCTTTGTTAGCTTAGCTGGCACTTCATGCTACATTTTTTTAAATTGTCTTGTCGTTGAAAGAGAGCATTGCTATTTATATGAAAAATAATAATTATTTTTTTTTGTTAAGACTAACATATCAAACGAGAAGCCAATAATAACAAAGCAAAAGGGAGTTTGTCGAAAAGAAAAGAAAAATTTAGGGACTTGGAAAGAGTCAATTATGACATATATATAAATATTTATTTTTGTTTATAATTATGAATTTGCTACCTTGATAGATGAACTCAAATCCTTTAATTTGATGTCAAAAGTTTTAGGCAATTTGTCCATATCATGCTAATTTCTTTGGTGTAAACTAGTTAAAAGATTTCTTATATTTAAAAAATAATCTAAATATATTAATGTTATATTAAATAATTATTTAAGAGTTACTTGTCATCTAGGAACAAAACACAAAATTTATTAAAACAAATCTGTTTTTTTGCTAAATGTGTTGCAAGTAACTGAGATTTTGTCGTGCATAATATTTTTTTTAAAAAAATATTTTTTAAATATAATATTTTTAATTTTAAATAAATATTAAAATATAATTGTATTTAAATGACCATTAAAACTTGCAAAAAGTTGAAATAGAGCCATTGTTTATTGATCAAAACACACACACACACGTATGATCAAGATGAAACTAAAATAAAACGATAAAAACTAAGAAAAAGATAAAACAAACAACTCGAGTCAATCTGATTAACCCACTAAATTTATGAGACTACGATACCCATATAAAAAGTAAACCTCAACAAATCATGAAATTTAATCTCCAACAAATCAAATATTAAATGATGAATATATATATATATATATATATATATTGCTTTTGTGAGATGGTGCCTAGTAAAAGCACAATATATTTTAGTTTTTGTTCAAATTAATAGATATAATTTATAAAGTAGTATTTTTTATTTACTTTTAAATGATTTTTTGTAACATATAAAATATATGAAGATATTAATATATCCATCACGCTCTGTATCTTAAATTTTCAAGAATTGTCGTTTTCGTACGATGATGGAGAATTATTGTGTGTTTTCATAGTTGTAAATATATTAGAGTATTGAATAATTATATTTAGTTTATTATAACAAGATAAAAAATATTTAAAAATTAAATATAAAGTGCATATAATTTTAAATCTATAAACATGCTAAACATGATTTCAACATAATAAAATAATACTAGCAATCATATTAAGAATCAAACTTGCAATTGATATAAAATCAAAGTCCTATAATGCATAATAATATTATTAATGCTTAAGTTAAACTAAATGGTGGTTTTTACTTGTTGAATGAGACTTTTGTTTTTGTTAATGCTAAATATTTAAACTTCATCACTTCTCACTTGTTCAATTAAGATGCTTGTATCTCAACAATAATATATTGATTTAAATAGATTATAAACAAGTTCTTTAGACTAGAGATTATGTAACTGAAATATATTTTAATAAGAAGAGCCTGAACTTTAGATTTTAAAGTCATTATCGTGACAATGTTTTTTCGCGTTTCACACCCTGTCATCCACAGAGGGGACGACGCATAGTAATTTCCCCATCCTTTGATTTCGATCAAGAAGAGCAATAAGAGTTAAAGTGCCATGAAGAAAAACATTCATGTTATAAAAGGATAAATAATTAACATAGACATAACATCAATATAATTGTTATAAAAAGGATAAATAATTAACATAGAAGAACATAGACATAACATCAATATATAAGCAAAAGAGACAAGAGAGAAATACCTTGCTTAATATGTGTTCTTCTATTATTCCAAAGTTGTGTGTGTGTAAGGAATACAAGACAAGTGGTCTATTTATAGGAGAAGGAAATGAACTCAAGGGTTATGGAAATCCAAGTATCCCTCAAGAGTAATGGGCACAAAAATACAATCCAATGGAAATCCAAGTGTCCCTCAAGAGTAATGGGCATTCAATACATATAATTTAATATGTATTTATAACATTTCCCCTTGAATGACCATATACTTTAAAATTTAAAGGACTTTATATAAATACTTCAAGATCCATATATGAATACTTCAGGATTCATTAAAACAATGTCAAATTGCCTCATTAAAACCTTGGAAAGGAAAACCCAGTGGAAAAAAACCTAAGCGAAGGAAAAAGAGTATAATTTGCATTGACTTCTCCTCAAAAGTACATGTCTTATGACAAATCTTTAAGATGTCGCATTCCAATATTATGGACAAGTTTCTTAAAAGTTGAGGTCGGTAAAGACTTTGTAAATAAGTTTGCTAAATTATCACTTGACCTGATTTGTTTGATATCAATTTCTCCCTTTTGTTGGAGCTCGTGGGTATAAAAGAACTTTGGTGAGATATGTTTTGTTTTGTCTACTTTAATATAACCTCCTCTGAGTTAAGTGATAAAGGCAACATTATCTTCAAATAATATTGTGGGACTATGGTGAATGACTGACAATCCACATTTTCTCTTAATGTGCTGGATAATTGATCTTAGCCATATACATTCTCGACTTGCTTCATGTATCGCGATAATCTCTGAATGATTTGATGAAATAGCCACTAATGATTGTTTGACAGATCTCTAAGAAATTGTAGTACCGTCATAGGTAAATAGATAACTTTTTTGTGATCTCCCTTTATGGGGATTAGAGAGATAACCTGCAACTGCATATCCAATTAATTGTGAATTTGATCCACAATAAAATAACCCCATTTTGGTTGTTCCGCGGAGATAACGGAATATATGTTTGACTCTATTCCAATGTCTTTTTGTGGGAGTAGAGTTATATCTTGCCAATAAATTTACTGCAAAAGATATATCTCGTCTTGTACAATTTGCAAGATACATAAGTGCTCCAATAGCACTAACATATGGCACTTCAGGACCAAGAATTTCCTCATCCTCTTCTGCAGGTCAAAAAGGGTCATTTTTTGTATCAAGTGACCGAACAACCATAGGTGTACTCAAAGGATGAACATTGTTCATATAAAGACGCTTTAGGACCTTTTATGTATACATCAATTGATATACAAATATTCCATTTGAAAAATGTTCAATCTGTATACCAAGACAAAATTTTGTCTTTCCGAGATCTTTCATCTCAAAATCATTTTTCAAATAGGTTGCAGTTTCTGTGAGCTCTTCAGGAGTACCAATAATATTTAAATCATTAACATATACTGCAATAATAGAAAATCTGGATATTGTTTTCTTAATAAAAATGCATGGACAAATCTCGTCATTCTCAAACCCTCTTTTTAAGAGGTATTCATTAAGACAATTATACCACATTCAACCAAATTGCTTTAACCCATATATAGATTTTTGTAATTTAATAGAATAAACACTTCTAGGTTCATTACAAAAAGCTTTAGGCATTGTAAATCCTTAAGGGATTTTCATATAGATGTCTTTATCTAATGATCCATATAGATATACTGCAACTACATCCATTAAATGCATATCTAACATTTTTTGAGACCACTAAACCAATTAAAAATCTAAAAGTTATTGCATCCATCATTGGAGAATAAGTTTCCTCATAATCAATGTCGGGTCTCTGCGAGAAATCTTGTGCAACAAGTCATGCCTTACATTGCATAATTTTATTGTTCTCATTGTATTTTCTAATAAAAACCCACTTATATCCAATGGGTATAATATCTTTAGGTGTATGGACTACAGGTCCAAATACTTCATGTTTTGCAAGTGAGTTCAACTCTATTTGGATTGCTTCTTTCCACATTGGCCAATCATTTCTATGTCAACATTCTTCAACAGTTTGTGGTTCAAATTCATCATCACTTCTGGTGAAGCCAAAACCAACCTTAAATGCAAATACATCATATATGATAATTTTATCTCGTTTCAAAATCTCTCCTATATGAACATAGTTTATGAAGATCTCATTATTTCCATGTACCTGGTTCTCTTCAAGAGGTCCCTCTTCAGGAGAATCAATATTAGCAAATGATTTGGATACAAGATTTGATGTTTGTTTTATGGATGAGGACTCTCCAAGGGTACCATCATCTACTCATTGCAGTTTTATTTTCTAGGATTTTTGTCTTTGGCTCCAATAGGTCTTCCGCGCTTCAAGCGTGGTATAAATTCATTTGTTGCTATGTTGACCTTTTTCTCTTCAGGAATTTCAATTCTAAATGGAGCATTTGCAGCAGGAATATGAGATTTAACTACCTTTTCACTGCTGGTGAAAATATCTGGTAATTGATTTCCAATATTTTGTAGATTCATTTGCTTGCTATGTTGACCTTTTTCTCTTGAGAATTTCAATTCTAAATGGAGCATTTGCAGCAGGAATATGAGATTTAACTAACTTTTCACCGCTCGTGAAAACATCCGTAATTGATTTGCAATATTTTGTAAATGAATTATCCTTTGAACTTCAAGTTCACATTGATTTGTCCTTGGATCAAAATGAGATAACTTCGACTTATTCCAAGTAATTTCTTCTCGTGCTTGAGTCATCGAATTTGCTTTCCTTGATGATGGGAAAATGTTCTCATCAAAATGGCGATCTTCAAAATGTACCTTAAGAACATCATTAGTCAAGGGTTCAAGGAATCTAATAATAAATGGAGAATCAAAACCAATATAAATTCATATTCTTCATTGTGAACTCATTTTAGTCCTTTGTAGGGTGTTACAGGCACATATACCGCACAACCAAAAGTTCATAGATGAAATATATTTGGTGGTATACCATAAACAAGTTGTAAAGGAAAATTATTATGGTAAGCACTTGGTCTAATTCTAATTAGTGATGCGGCATGTAATAAATATAGCATGTCCCCAGACAAATATAGACAATTTTGATTTCATAAGTAATGGTTTTGCAATTAATTGAAGTCGCTTTATAAATGATTACTGCTAGACCATTTTGAGTATGTACATTAGCAACAGGGTGTTCAACATCAATACCAATAGAAGTGCAAAACTATCGAATGCTTGGGAAGTAAACTCACCGACATTGTCCAGTCAAATTTTCTTGATAGGATAATAAATAAATTACGCTTGTTGTTTGACAATTTGTGTTATTAATCTAGAAATACAATATTTTGATTGGAAAACAAACAAACATGTGATCATTTACTTGATGCATCAATCAATACCACATGTATCTTCTTGAATTCTAACAAGAAAAGATGGTGATTCTATTAGAATCTTTGATGGAGATTGTTTGGTAATTAACTTACCTTGAGAACATGAAGCACATGGACTTTCACTTGGTAAAAGAATCTTCAAGTTCTTTAAAGGATGCCCATGTGTATTCTCAATAATTCGTCTCATCATTATTGATCCTGGATGCCCAAGTCGATCAGGCCAAAGCATAAATTGTTTTGGGTCGGAACACTTCTGGTGTATTACAACATTTGATTCAATAGATTTCATGATCGTATAATAAATTCCAGAAGAGAAAGCAGGTAGTTTCTCAAGTACAAGCTTCTGACCTGAAATACGTGTAGTAATATAAAGATATTCTTTACTATCTTCTTCTGTTGTTTCAATATGATAACCATTAGCACGTATATCCTTAAAACTAAGTAAATTTCTTCTGGACTCAGATGAATATAATGCATCTTTGATGCTCAATCTTGTGTTATTTGGTAACACAATAATAGCTTTTCCTGAGCCTTTAATCATGTCTGTTGGACCTGATATTGTAGTGACATTAGCTTTGGTTAATGTCAAATACTCAAAGTAATTATTTTCCTTAAGAATTGTGTGCGTTGTTGCACTGTCTGCTAGACATAAATCTCCATCATGAAAAGCCATGTCACTATTCAAAAGATAATCAAAGTTTATTATTAAAATTGAACCACACTGAAAATGTTTATTATAAACATAAGAACATAAATATTTTAATACAAATAAAAACTCTTAATCATCTCTAATGATTCCACCACTAAGCATGTTTTCTGTATTATCCGAGTTTTCAAAGAAGTCAGAAAAATCAAGATAAGTATTGACATCAATACAAGCATTATGATTTTCAGAATCATCTTTATGAATGAAATTAGTCTCAACTGTATTTTGTTTCAGAGAGGCTTGATATAAATCTGTAAGATGTTTTGGTGTACGATGGTACGCGACCAATGACCATGCATACCACACCTATGATACTTATCTTCTGGTTTATGCAAATTCATGCCCTTTCCTTGGTTGAGTTCATTGTGTCTCCACTTCTGGTGGTATGGTGGGTTGCTTTTAGAAGGATTATCTCTTCTCCTTTTCCATTGACCTTTTCCATACCTATATCCTTGGTTCTTTCTTGTCTTTTGGACAAAGGTTCCATTCACTTCAGGGAATGGTTTAGAACCTGTAGGATGGGATTGATGATTTTTCATCAAAAGCTCATTATTCCGTTCAGCCACAAGAAGACATGAAATTAATTCCGAGTACCTTTTGAAATTACGCTCTCTATATTGTTGCTGCAGGACAATATTTGAGGCATGAAAAGTAGAGAAAGTTTTCTCTAACATTTGGTCTTCTGTGATATTTTTACCACACAATTTCAGTTGTGAGGTAATTTTGAAAAGAGTTGAATTATATTCACTAACCGATTTAAAATCTTGCTACCTCAGGTGCAACCATTCATAACGAGCTTGAGGAGGTATGATAAACTTTTGGTGGTCATATCTTTTCTTTAGATTTTGCCACATAACAAGAGGATCTTTTATTGTGAGATATTCACTTTTCAATCCTTCATGGAGATGAATGAATATCATTCCTTTTGCACGATCCTGCAAGGATGTATTATTTCCTTCTTTGATGGTCTCTCCAAAATTCATGGCTTCCAGATGAATCTCAGCATCAAAGATCCATGACAAATAATTATTTCCAAAAATATCGAGAGCGGAAAATTCATGTTTTGTCAGATTTGACATTATCTTTATCTATGAAAATAACAAATAAATTATTAAATAAAATCATGAATATAAAAGAAAAGAAAATAAAAGTAGTCCTTTAAGATTGCTATTTATTTAGCTATAGAAATACTCGTTCTTCAGGAACTGTTTTTAATTTATGTAATTCTTCAAGAACTTGTAATACTAGTTTTTCAGGAACTATTTTTAATTTATTTAGTTCTTTAGGAACTTATAATATTCGTTCTTCAGGAACTATAATCTCTTTCTATAAATAATAGTGAAAGAAAATTTGCCAAAAATAAATTACAATAATGAAAAGCGAATATATTAAAATTGTTGAAATTTGTTGCCTTAAGGTCGTTGACGTGTTGCTTGAAGACCATTTCAATTTTACATGTGTTTTGTGTTCTGCTAGAATAAAGGATGGAACAAGTCCTTAGGTGATTTGTTAGTAATGCCGAAATGTAAGCCAAATGTGACAATGAGTGTAGCTTGTTTTTAGTAATTCTTGTTATTTCCCTTCTATAAATCAATGTAATTGATTGTTGTAATGTCAAGCAATTATCTTGATTAATTATCCCATTTCAAGCAATAAAAGGTCCATTGTTCAAATTCAATTTACGGTGTTTTAGCTACGATAACTAACGATTCTTGTAGAGATCAAAGTTCTTCATTTCCTCTTCATTGTTTTCTTCACTTAGTTGCAAAAGTATCTTCAATTGGTATCGAGCATTTTTTCTTGAAGGGTTTGTGATGGATTCGAAACCAACTTCTCTCATATCTCAACTCCAATCTTTAATGGAGAAAATTACCAACTTTGGGCGATGACGTATATAACATATTTAAAAGCTACGGATTTATGGGAAGTCGTTGAAGAGGATTACAAAATCCTACCATCGCTAAACAATCCATCCTTGACTCAAATCAAGAGTCATAAGGAGAGAAAGACCAAGAAATCAAAAGCAAAAGCCACTCTTTTTGCTGTTGTTTCAACAACGATCTTCACCAGGATCATGTCCTTGAAGTCAGCTAAGGATGTCTGGGAATATTTGAAGGAAGAGTATGCAAGTGATTAGAAAATTCGTGGGATGCAAAGTCTCAATTTAATACGCGAATTTGAGCTGTAGAGGATGAAGGATTACGAGACTATCAAGGAGTATTCAGACGAGTTCGTTGGGAATTGCAAACAAGGTAAAATTGGTGGGAACTTCATTCTTGGACTCAAGAATAGTTAAGAAAATTCTAGTCACGATGCAGAAAAATATGAAGCTTCAATCACCACTCGGAGAACACAAAAGATCCGTCAAGCATTACCTTGATAGAACTTTTGAATGCCTTACAAGCCCAAGAACAAAGAAGGCTTATGAGGCAAGATCATGTCATTGAAGGTGCCTTGCAAGCCAAATTTCCAGATTCGAAAGAAGGAAATTTGGCGTAAAACACCAAGTTGCAGCCAAACTCCCTAGTCAAGGTCACAACAAAGGGAAATTCATTAAAAGAAATTTCCCACCATGTCAAGCATAGCAACAAGATGGGCCATCCACCATTCAAATGCTTGGAAGAGGCCTGATGCAAGGTGCAACAAATGCAACGAGCTTGGGCACAAAGCAATCATCTGCTAAGTCAAAATGAATCAACAAGAAGAGGATGCTCAAGTTGCAAATTAGGATGATGAAGACCAGATGTTTGTGGCAACATGCTTCTCAAGTACAAACTACCTCGGATCATTGACTAATCGATGTGGTTGTACAAACCACTTTTGATAAAAGTCTCTTCAAAAATCTGCAACCAACGAGATAATGCAAAGGTCACGATTGGAAATGGTGAATGCATTGAAGTTAAAGGAAAGGGAACAATTGCCATTACCACAAACTCGGTACAAAAACAATAGTCGATGTCTTTATGTACCGATATTGATCAAAATTTGCTTGAGTGTGGGGCAATTGATTGAGAAAGGAATGAAGGTGATTTTTGAGAATCACACTTGCTGTATTTTTGATGCTGTTGGGCACAAAATACTTCAAGCCAAAATGAGAGGTAAAAGCTTCTCTTTTGTTCCATTTGAAGGAGAGCATACGGCATTTCCAGTCACTCTAAGTGACACCGAGTTATGGCACAAACGGTCGGCACACTATCATCAAAAGAGAATGCTCACCATGAAGGTTCATGAAGTCGTCGAGGTATACCATCATTCACCGATCTCCAATTAAACTGTAATGCTTGTCAATTTGGGAAACAAAACAGAATGTCATTCCCACGATCAACTTGGCGAGCAACACATAAGCTCCAATTAATTCATACAGATGTAATTGGTCCTTGAGCACACCATCTTTAAATGGCAGTAGATACTACCGCTATTTATTGATGATTACTCCTATATGTGCTAGATATATTTCATGAAGTTCAAGTTAGAGGTGGTGGCATCTTCGGAAATTCAAGAAAACGTGGAGAACCAAAGTGGCAGCGAGCATTCAAGCCATACGATCCGACAATGCAAGGAGTATACCTCAGCTGAATTCAACCTCTACTGTGAAGATGCTGGTATTGAGCACCAGCTAACAGCCCCCTATACTCCAGAACAGAATGGGGTAAGTGAGAGGCGTAATCGATATGTCATGGAGATGGTGAGAAGCATGATGCATGAGAAGAATCTACCCAAAATGTTGTGGGCAGAAGTTGCTAACACAGCTGTGTTCATCCGAATCAACTTCCAACATCGGTGTTGGCGAAATGACACCCTTTGAGATATGGTATAACTACAAGCCTTCCTTGCGTTTCCTCAAAAATTTTGGTTGTGTATGCTTTATACATGTCCCATAGATTAAGAGGGATAAGCTTGACAAGAAAGCCATCAAAGGAATTTTTGTTAGCTACAACACAATCTCTAAAGCCTACAGGGTTTATCATCCTCAAACCCAAAAAATTGTTATTACAAGGGATGTCACATTTCATGAAGATGCACAGTGGGAGTGGATTGATTCACAGGAGAACATGTTGATTAACAATCCAATTCAGTCGTTGGAAGACGAATTAATTGACTCCAAATCAATTGATGATGAACCGATTAGAGGTACTAGATTAATTGAAGAAATTTATCAAAGGAGCAATGTTGTCTGTGTGCGAACCTGACGACTATGAAGAAGCTCAAAAAATCCATCATGGTAGAAGGCAATGGAAGAAGAAATCCTCATGATCGAGAAAAATAAGATGTGGGAACTTGTTGACGGACTCGGTGACAAAAATATCATTGGCATAAAATGGATATTTCGCACCAAATTGAATGTCGACAATTCAATCAACAAATTCAAAGTCGGGCTTGTTATCAAGGGATATGCTCAAGTGTATGGGGTTGATTATTCAGACACATTTGCCCTAGTAGCAAGGATGGACACTATCCGATTGCTACTTGCTGTTGCAGCTCACAAGAACTGGAAGGTGTTCTAGTTGGACGTCAAATCGCCTTCTTGAATGGTGTTCTTCAAAAGAAATTTACGCCGAACAACCAGCTGGATTTATTGTTCAAGGCAAGGCTGACAAGGTGTATTTGTTGAAGAAAGCACTCTATGGATTAAAACAGGCACCAAGGGCCTGGTATGGAAGAATTGATGACTACTTGATAGGTTTTGGTTTCCAGAGAAGCCCCTCTGAATCAACTCTCTATGTGAACAAAATGTTAAAATTCACGGATTAAGGCAACTATGCACCTAAAGGGAATTTGGTGCAAATACAATAAATAATGCAATTTTAAAATTAATTACTTTAAAGTAAAGAGATAAGGGAGAGAGATTGCTAACTCGGGTTTTTAACGTGGTTCGGCAAGCCTACGTCCACGACTCAAGTACCAACCCGTACTTGAGTATTGTACTCTCTTACTAAACCAAGTAACAAGATTACAATTTTTCCGCTTGATGAATCCACACCAAGACTTTACACCACTTGAAGATATGCCCTCTTCAAGATTTTCCTTTTCCACTTGAAGATGTCCCCTCTTCAAGATTTTCCTTTTCCCACTTGAAGATGTACCCTCTTCAAGATTTTTCCTTGGTGATGTTCCCTCACCAATACCAAGAGTTTTATACTCAACTCTCAAGAGTTTCACAATGGTTGTTTTTGTAAAACAACAATACACTCTTAATAGTGTGGATATTACAAATGAAGATCTATGATCTCTTTCTCTCACTTAATAGCACTTAGGATATTTGAAGGTGTTTAAGTGTAGTGAGAATGAGAAATACTCTTTGTGTTAAGATATGAAGATTTAAACACAAATATGAGTATTAATGAGGATTGATGAGATGAAGGTGTTTATGCACTTCTAATTGCCTCACTATAAGATATGAAAGTTCTTTTTCGTTTGTTTTGCAATTAAGAGGCCTATTTATAAGATTCTAAAAGAAACTAGTCGTTTCTAGCCATTTTAGGGCAACTGCCATATCAAGCGGTCGACCGGTTCACAACGGACAAAACCAAGCGGTCGACCGGTTCACAACGGATAAAACAATTTGTCTTTCAAGCGGTCGACCGGTTCACAACGGATACCTCAGCGGTCGACCGGTTCATGCATAAATCTATTTTGACAAATTATCTTTTCTGAATTTCTTGAACCGATTGATTATGACTTAAACCTTTTAATCATCAAATCCTTTTAATGCATGCAATGTGAAGTGTGTGAGTTCATTTTAATTTGTGCTATCAAGATAGAAATTGAGATTTACACAAAGCACTAAAATGAACACTTATTCTAAGTCTTCACTTGCTTGCATCTTGGACTTCTTGGAGTGACTTCTTCGTGTACTCCATTATGCTTGTTGATGTATTCTTTGTATAATACTGTTTATAGCTTAATCTCATCCAAGCATATTATTAGTCCATTTTCTTTTATTGTTATCATCAAAATATATAAAGCATACAAAGTATGACATTATATGTCAACACAAAATTGAAGGTGATGTTCTAATTGTGTCATCTGTATGTTGATGACCTTCTTGTGACTGGGAGTAATTTGCGAGCAAATTGAAAGGTTCAAGCAAGATATGATGCAAGCTTTGAGATGAGTGATCTTGGGCTAATGAGTTTCTTTCTGGCATGGAGATCAAGCAAGGCGGAGGAGAAATTTTCATTAGACAGGAAAAATATGCAAAGGAGATTTTGAAGAAATTTCAAATGGAAAATTGCAAGCCAACCGCAACCCCAATGAATCGAAGGACAAGTTCAGCAAGGATGATGGTACTGCCAAGGTAGATGAAGAGAGGTTCGAAGCTTAATTGGTTGCTTCGTCGTATTTAACAACAACCGGACTGACATATTACATGCAACAAATTTGCTTGCTCGATTCATGCATTGTCTAAGCGAAGTCGCACATGAGTGCAGCTCGCTTGGACATGCAATAAATTTGCTTGCTCGATTCATGCACTGTCCAAGCGAGCTGCACATGAGGGCAGCCAAAAGAGTTTTAAGATACATCAAAGGAACATGCAATTTTGGGGTCAAATTTACACAGTGTCAGAAGCTGAAGTTGCATGGTTTCTCTAACAGTGATTGGGGTGGATTTGTTGATGACATGAAAAGTACTTCAGGTTTTTGCTTCAATTTGGGATCAGCTGTGTTTTCATGGTCCTCTAAGAAGCAAAGTATTGTTGCTCAATCAACTGCGGAGGCAGAGTTCATAGCTGCAACTGCCGCAGTCAATCAAGCACTATGGATTAAAAAGTTGCTATGTGATTTACAGATGGAGGAGCACGAAGCAACTGAAATTTCAGTTGACAATCAAGCTGCCATAGCAATTTCCCACAATCCAGTGTTCCACAGGAAAACCAAGCATTTCAACATCAAGCTATACTTTGTTCGTGATGTGGAAAAAAATGGTGATGTTGAATTAATTTATTGTAGAACCGAAGATCAATTGGCAGACTTCTTTACCAAAGCACTCCCTGCAAATCGGTTTGAGTTTCTAACCAGGATGATTGGGGTTTGCAGCCTTTAATGCAAGGAGGGGTGTTGAAATTTGTTGCCTTAAAGAGCTGACGTGTTGCTTGAAGACCATTTCAATTTTACATGTGTTTTGTGTTCGCTAGAATAAAGGATGGAACAAGTCCTTAGGTGATTTGTTAGTAATGCCGAAATGTAAGCTAAATGTGGCAATAGTGTAGCTTGTTTTTAGTAATTCTTGTTATTTCCTTCTATAAATCAATGTAATTGATTGTCTGTAATGCCAAGCAATTATCTTGATTAATTATCCAATTTCAAGCAATAAAACGTCCACTTGTTAAAATTCAATTTCTAGTGTTTTAGCTACGATGAGCTAACGATTCATTGTAGAGATCAAAGTTCTTCATTTCCTCTTCACTTGTTTTCTTCACTTAGTTGCAAAAGTATTTTCAAAAATTGATATAAGATGGTTAGAGCTTCGTGCTAATAACGTGTTATAAAAAGGATAAATAATTAACATAGAAGAACATAGACATAAAATCAATATAATTGTTATAAAAAGGATAAATAATTAACATAGAAGAACATAGACATAAAATCAATATAATTGTTATAAAAGGATAAATAATTAACATAAAAGAACATAAACATAACATCAATATATAAGCAAAAGAGACAAGAGAGAAATACCTTGCTTAATATGTGTTCTTCTATTATTCCAAAGTTGTGTGTGTATGTAAGGAATACGAGACAAGTGGTCTATTTATAGGAGAATGAAATGAACTTAAGAATTATGGAAATTCAAATGTCCCTCAAGAGTAATGGGCATAAAAATACAATTTAATGGAAATACAAGTGTCCCTCAAGAGTAATAGACATAAAAATACCATCTAATGAAAATCTAATTGTCCCTAAAAATAATGAGCATTCAATACATATAAATACAATTTAATATGTATTTATAACAATTCGGATCAATATCCTAATTCTCTCTCTCTCTCATCCTTTACAGAGGTTCTATCACCTGCGTCTGGATGCGGCTAGGCTTGGCTTTCTAGAATGTTTTTATCCTATCGAGCTTACAATGATGATGTTGATGATGCAGAACATGGACCAGTACTACGGTGGAGTCGAAAGTAGTATCTTGATGGAAGCTGAAGGATCAATTAAGGCCTGTCATATGAATGGGTAATGAGAGAAGTTGGATCTGGTTGTCTGCCACTCAGGGCAGATTTTTCTTATCGGTAGCTGAGAACGGTGACTGGCTTCATTTGTTTGATTGTGTTCACATGACTTTTATCCTCTTTTATTCTTCCAATAATGAATATATATATTTAATTAAATCATTTTAAAATAACCTCTGTGCTGTAACTTTTTATCCGTACTATTCTCCTCTATGACTGATTGTTAATTTCAACTTGCTTTTGTTTTTTAGTACACCACGTGAGCTTATTGCGTTCATATGACTTTTTTCTTCTTTTATTCGTCCAATAATGACTATATATATATATATATATATATATATTATCATTTTAAAATAACCTTGTTTATCTGCTCTCTGCTTTTAGCGATCGGTCATGTTGCTGTAGCGTATAGAACAAGTTGCAGAGAAAGAAGAAAGCTTTTGATGCTCCCTTCTTTGTCTCTCTTACTGGATCATGACGATGTTGATGATGCTCATATTGCAAAATTATCCAGGCTGCCCCAGCTGGTAATTAATTGAAAGTATTAAAAGATCACAAAAACGAACTATGCTTGCAAGTGTTCATAGCGTCGAAAGATCAGAATCCTGGGCTGTCACCTTTTCTGTGATTTAATAAACTTCATTAGTGAATTTGCCAGCACCTAACTCAGCTGTAGATTCATTGGATCCCTCTCGGAAACTCTCTCCCGGGGCACCCATGTAAATGAGTTAAAAATGAAACGGGAAAAGCTCGAGCAAATCTAAATGAATTTTTAGGTAGCATGTGATCATAATGTTGACATCTTGTTCTTCACTTGCAAGTTGGATCAAACACTACACCTCGTGTTATGAAGAGAATCAAATTGCTGAAATAATGTTTATTATTCATGCAGTATCGTTAGAAATTTATACAAGGATTGTGAATTTGCAATCCTACTTTGTTGCCTACAACTTCGGCTTAATCAAAGATAAAACAAGAAAGGAAAATACAGAGTATCATATTACAATTCTAATTCCTTATTCAGTGCGATCCTCTTTAACACTCCCCCTCAAGTTGGAGTGTATGTTTATGACACCCAACCTGTTGAGCAATACTTCGAATTGTGTGGAACTTCACGGCATAGTGAACACAGCAGCTGGTTGATTTGTGGTTCACATATAAGATGTTTTTATCATCCCTTGACTGAGAATGGAAGGGGAATAAATGATTTACCAACGTAAATCACGAAACAAGAACTCAAATGTAAAAAAATCTGAAATGTATTATTGTGTTTTTCTCCTCTGTTTCGCAACCTTTAAATAGGCATGACAACATTCAAGGGGTTACAATTTTGATTGCATTAAATCTGCAATTATATGCTAGAAACAGAAATAAAGCAAAGGACCTGCAGACAATTAAATGGAAAAAACAAAGCGGAAATAAAAAGCAATTAAAGTGTAATGGGAATTACAAGTAATTGGGAAATAAAAGTTGATGCATATCAGTTGGAATTTGAGATGTTGTTGGTTGAGAATCCAAATTTAATTCCTGATCTTCCTGCTGCCAATTGGCATGTGATTTTTGGACCATTCCTTCTTCATTTTCTTGTCCAATTCTTCCTCAAATTCTGCAGACAAGCTATTCGCATCAGTCTCCTCTACTTGCGAAGAACTCGACCCCGAGTTATATTCTGGATAGACTGGACTATCTGCATAAAATTCATACAGATCCGCTACATTGAAAGTGCGAGAGATGTGCATATTCGTTGGAAGATCGACTACGTAGGCATTGTCATTAATCTTCTTGATGACTTTGTATGGACCGTATTTCCTTGGTTTCAACTTGTTATAGGATCCAAGAGGAAACCGCTCTTTGCGTAAAAAGACCATCACCTCATCCCCTTCAGCGAACAATTTTTCACGCCTCTTGACATCGGTTGCAGCTTTATATTTCGCATTCTTCTCTTCTAAGCGAGCTTTTACTTCTACTTGGACACTCCGCGCATGTTCAGCCAGATTTTCAGCGGCCACACTAGAACCAGTCATCTTGGGCAGGCGGGCTAAATCCAAAGCATGTTTAGGCGATTTTAAATAGACCAGCGAGAAAGGAGATTTACCCGTGGCTGTATGAATTGCATTATTATATGCGAATTCAGCCTGCGCCAATGACACATCCCACTGCTTTGGTTTATCACCACAAATGCTGCGTATTAAGTTTCCCAAGGTCCTGTTCAGATTCTCTGTCTGTCCATCAGTGTGTGGATGGGCTTTGTTGCTGAATTTTAATATGGTATCTATCCTTCTCTATAATTTGATCCAAAAGTGACTAAGGAATTTTGAATCTAGATCGAAGTGATGGATTGTGGAACCCCATGCAAACGTACCACTTCTCGGAAGAACAGATGTGCTACATGAGAAGCATCAGAGGTTTTCCGGCATGGGATAAAGTGACCCATTTTGGAAAATCTATCCACTACGACAAATACAGAGTCCACTCCCCGCTGGGTTCGCGGCAGTCCCAACACAAAATCCATCGACAAATCTTCCCATATCGCGTTTGGCATGTATAACCCAGTATTCTAGGCTTGCCCTTTTGAGGTCTGACAAACATAGCATTTTCGAACCAAGTTTCCTACGTCGCATTTCAGTTGGGGCCAATAATACCTTTCGGCCACACTGCTGATAGTCTTATCTCGTCCCAAGTGTCCACTCAAACCCCCGCCGTGTAACTCTCGTACCAGCTTCTCCCTCAATGAACTTCGGGGAACACAAAGTTGATTACCATGAAAGAGGTAGTCATCAACAATATGGAATTCCCCCACCGTATGTTGTAGCTTGCATTTCTCCCACACCTCAGCGAAGTCTTCATCATTCCCGTATAAGTCCTTCAAAAACTCAAACCCAACAACCTCTTGTTGCATAGTCACTAGTAAGTTGGCGCGTCGGCTCAAGGCATCAGCTACTTTGTTCAGAGTGTCGGACTTATGCTTTAGAATGAAAGGGAATTTCTGCAAGTAAATCAACCACCGCGCATGCATATTACTAAGATTTTTCTGATTATTTAGGTACTTCAGTGCCTGATGATTAGTATATAGTATGAAGTCCCGTTGAATAAGATAATGCTCCCAATGCTTAAGAGCACACACAATGGCGTAAAATTCTTGATTATAGGTGCTCTACTTTTGTCATGCTTCGCTGAGTTTTTTGCTGAAGAAAGCTACCGGTCTCTTCTCTTGTGATAGAACTGCTCCTACCTAGATCCCGCTGGCATCACACTCGACTTCAAACAATTTCTCAAAACTTGGTAAGGCAAGGACGGGAGTGGTGCATAGCTTTTCCTTGATCACGGCGAAATCTATGTTAGCTGCTACACCCCAATCAAATTTTCCTTCCTTCAGGCACTCGGTTATAGGGGCTACAATGCTGCTGAAATTTCAAATAAACCTTTGGTAAAAGATTGCCAACCCATGAAAACTTTGGACATCCCCCACCATCTTCGGCGTTGGCCACTCGCGAATGGCTTTTACCTTTTTCGTATCTACCAATATGCCTTCAGAACTGAATAATAGTTGCTCGGTCAGCCAACTACATTTATTAAAGTTGATAAACAACTTATTTTAGGACAATACTCCCAACACGGCTCGTAGTTGGCTTACGTGTTCCTCCTTGATGCGGTTGTAAATCAATATGTCGTCAAAATAAACGACTACATATTTTCCAATGAAAGGCATAATACCTGATTCATGAGCGGCATTTGACAGTCCAAATGGCATCACCAGCCACTCGTAGAGCCCATCCTTCGTCTTAAAAGTTGTCTTCCATTCATCGACCGGCCTCACCCGAATCTGATGGTACCCACTTCGTAGATCAATTTTGGAGAATAATTTTGACACTTCCAACACATCCGGCATGTCATCTAGCCGCGGAATCAGAAAACTATATCTGACTGTTATCCGGTTTATGGCGCGGCTGTCAATGCACATCCTCCAACTCCCATCTTTCTTCGGAACCAGTAAGGCAGGTACAGCGCACGGACTCATGCTCTCACGAATAAATCCCTTATTTAGAAACTCTTCTACCTTCTCCTATAAAATCTAATTCTCTTGGACTGATCCGGTAGTGCGGTAGATTCGATAAGCTAGCTCCCGGAACCAAATCAATTTGGTGTTGTATGTCCCCTAATGGAGGAAGGTCATTTGGTAGTTCTTCTGACACCAATGCGTTAAATTCTCCCAAAAGAGATTGTACCCTTTTAGGTACTTCCTCCTCTCAAACTCCTTTTTCTGTTACCATTAGGCCCCACACAACTACCACATGGACCTCCTTTGCTTCCTTCACCTCTACTTCCAAGTCCGAAAAAGAGGTGACTAACGAGAGTAACGAGTGATCCTCCGTTGCAGCCTTACTCATGATCCCTCCCGAATTTCACTTAGGCACCATAGCCATTTTTCTACCTTCCCACTTAAAAACATAGACATTTTCTCTCCCTCGATAAGTCACATCCACATCAAATTGCCAAGGATGACTTGCATCCATATCGACCACGTCACAAACAACTTTATCTCGGTAATGTTGCCCAATTGAAATAGGTACCTTGCACACCTCGGTCACACTCACTTTAGGCCCCTTTTTGATACACCCAATCATATAAGGTTTTGGGTGTTTTTCGGCCCTTAAATTCAGATATTCAACCAGCCTTCTAGACACAAAGTTTTCAGAACTCCCCGTATCGACAATTAAATCACAGACCTTGCCTTGTACACTACAACAAGACTTGAAGATGTTATTTCTTTGTGATGGATCCTCGAGTTTTGCTGAGCATAAAACACGCTGGACCACGCAATTCATAAAGTCTCCTTCTTCTTCTGCAATTTCGGCCCCTTCCAGCAACTCCTCTGCAATCTGTTCTTCTTCTTCTTCCTCAAGTTCCGCCTCTACCAAGTGCACAGGCCTCCTTGTTGGACATTCATTTGATCGGTGTCCTGGCTGGCCACAACGGTAACACTTAAATCCTCCTGGTTTAGCATAGGTAGTTGGTGCTCGTGCGGCATCTCTTGTCATCGCTGCTGGATGTCCTCCCGATTGGTTGCTAGTGGTTGTTATTCCTCGTTGGATTTGGTCTGGAATCGTTTTAGGGGTGTTTTGGACCTCATTGGCAGTGAACTTGCCCCTTGAAGTAGACTCTCCTGTGTTCTTATAGTGGGGAAAACGGTTGACAGTCTTCTCCATTAGTTCATCCATTAGGGCCATGTTATGCGCTTCATCCACTGTCCGGATCGTATCGGTACCTTGCCTTGGAGTCTCCTGTCCAGTTGTAATTTTTCCCACCAAACAGCAGCCCCACTCCTTAACTTGTATGAGATAAGTTTAACTTGACGGCCTTCTGCGACCTCAATAAAATCGAAGAACCTTTCAACTTCGGAGATCCAATCTAGAAACTCTTCAATCCGCAATTTCCTATGGAACAAAGGGATGTCAGCCCGTACTCTGTATTCAGGTTAATTTCGTTGCTGCAATTGATTTTCAGGCGCGTTTGCCGCTTCTTCTTTCGAGTCATCGTCACTGTCGTCAGCATAAGGTCTTCTAAGTCTCCCTCCTATTTGTGCTCGATGAGCTCCTCCAAGGGATCACGTTTTCCTCCAAATCGACAACACAGGGCATCCACGTATTCTACCAGTTGAGAATAAATTAGGAGGCTTAACCTAATAGTTAGCCACTCCTTTCTATATATATGTGTAGGGCAACATACAATAGTAATGGTGGAGATTACCACATAAGAATGAGATTACAATATTTCCTATTTACATGCTATAATACGCCCCCTCAAGCTGAGGGTGGAGAATCAACCCGAAGCTTGAACCTGAAAGCCGTAAATGAAGGAGCCGGAAGTGGCTTAGTGAAAACATCGGCAAGTTGATCCTTGGAGGAAATAAACCGGATCTGAATCTCTTTCTTCGCAACTCTATCTCGGACAAAATGATAATCAATCTCAATATGTTTTGTACGAGCATGAAAGACAGGGTTTGCAGACAAGTATGTGGCGCCAAGGTTATCACACCAAATGATAGGAGCAGTGGTGGTCGGAATCTGAAGGTCTTTTAATAAGTACTGAAGCCAAATAACTTCAGCCGTGCCATCTGCTAAGGCCTTATATTCAGCTTCCGTCGAAGACCGAGCAACAGTGCGTTGCTTACCCGATTTCCATGAAATCGGCGTCTGACCAAAGAACACAAGGTAACCACCCGTAGATTTCCTGTCCTCAATACTACCTGCCCAATCTGCATCAGTAAATCCATGTAAAGCAAAAGAAGAGCTGCGAGTAATGTGTAAACCATGTGATGCTGTACCACGAAGATAACGCAAGATGCGTTTCACGGCAGCCCAATGTGATTCTGTAGGAGCATGCATAAACTGACATACCCGGTTAACAGCAAAGCAAATATCCGGACGTGTGAAAGTGAGATATTGAAGAGCACCAACCAATTACCGAAAACGAGTAGCATCAGGAAACAAAGAATCAGGCATAATGGTGGCTTTGGATGCCGAAATAGGGGTGTCAACAGGTTTACAAGATAACATACCAGCTCGCGTGAGAATGTCAAGTGTATACTTATGTTGACAAAGCATAAGTCCCATACTAGTAGTCTAAACTTCAATACCCAAAAAATAATGAACATCACCCAAATCTCGAAGTTTAAATTCTGAGCTCAATCGTCGAATCAGGCGTTGCAGCAAAACAACATTATTACCGTAAGCAGGATATCATCAACATAAACCAAGAGATAGCAAATGTCGCTACCAACCGAGAAGATAAACAATGAGGTGTCCACTTTAGAAGCACGAAAACCAATGGACAATAAGAAGTCATTCAGACGAGTGCACCAAGCCCGCGGAGCTTGTTTTAAACCATATAAAGATTTATGCAATCGACACACATGACCTAGGAGAGCAGAATCAATGAAACCTGGAGGTTGTTTCATGTAAACCTCTTCAACAAGTACGCCATTAAGGAAGGAATTATGATTGTCAAGCTGATGAATTTTCCAACCACTCGAAACTGCAATGGAGAATACCAAACGTACCGTTGCCTGTTTGATAACAGGACTAAAAGTTTCTGAGTAATCAATACCTTCCTGCTGAGTGAAGCCCCTTGCCACCAGGCGTGCCTTATACCTCTCAATACTACCATCAGATTTGCGTTTAATTTTGTAGACCCATCGGCTACCAACAACATTCATGGATGGATGAAACGGCACCAAAGTCCATGTGCTGTTTGCGCGGAGCGCCTGAATTTCCTCACGCATTGCATTATACCAAGCCTCATATCTGTTTGCATCATTAAAAACAAGTGGCTCATGTGAGGGAGGAGTATCTACCCGATGAAAGGTGTCTGAAGAGGAGGCTGCCGTGGTGATCAATGCTGTCTTTGACTGTCTCGGACGAAGAACCATGGGGTGTTTGGAAACAGCGGGGCAAAGAGCAGCAGTACCTGTACCTGGAGTGTGCTGAAGAGGATAAGATGAGAGATCAACACAAAGCTTTAGACCAGGAGGTGAACTCGGGGAGGAGCTCGGCTGCACCGCAGGTGGTGGTGAACCTGCTGTCGGGTCGGTTTCGGACTGAGATTGTGCTGCTCCTGAAACCTGCACATCTGAACCTGTTCCTGCACAAAAATCAGTGGAACGACAAGCATATGGTGATAGTATGGCAGTGCGGGATGGTGAAGCAGGGTCAGATGAAACAACGGGCAAAGGTGGGTTGGTATTTCTGGTGATTTGGGTATGGGTAGGTAAGTATGGAGGAGGTTGCAATGATGGAAGGTAGGTAGGTGTAGTGGATGGTATCGGGGCAGTTATTACCTGTTCAGATTTCCTAAAAGGGAAGACACTTTCATGAAAACGAACATGACGGGATATATAGATACGATCAGACTCTAAATCAAGACAGCGATATCCAAGATGAGACGAGCTATAACCTAAGAACACACATGGAGAAGACCAAAAATCTAATTTATGAGCATGATATGGACGTAAAAATGGGAAACAAAGACACCAAAAAGTACGTAGAAAGTTATAATCAGGAGTGTGATCAAACAAGCACGCAAAAGGAGATTTATTTTGAAGGACAAGAGTAGGCGTGTGATTAATAAGATACACTGATGATTCCATAGCATAATTCCAGAAACGCAATGGAGCATGACACTGGCCTAAAAGGATTAGACCAATTTCGACAATATGCCTATGACAACGTTCAACTGTGCCATTTTGTTCATGAGTATGAGGGCAAATTAGGCGATGGTGAATACCAATGGTTTCAAAAAATTTATTTAATTTGCGATATTCACCACCCCAATCAGTTTGAACAGATTTAATTTTACGAGAAAACTGACGCTCAACAAGAGTTTGAAAACATTGAAACGTGGCAAATACATCAGATTTCGCAACAAGGGGATAATACCAGATATATTTAGTGTGCGCATCAACAAATATAACAAAATAACGAAAACCATCAGAAGAAAGCATGGGAGCAGGTCCCCAAACATCACTAAAAATTAATTCAAGTGGATTTGATGTTTTGTGACCCGTCGGTCGTAATGACATACGGGACGATTTTCCTAAAGGACATGCTTGACATTGAGTAAACGATCGTCTAGACGTACAAACAATTTTATTTTCGGAAACTAATAAATTCAAAATGCGAGGAGTTGGATGACCTAAACGACGATGCCACAAGTCGGCAGTCGCGGGAATGCAAGAAGACAAATATGCTTGAGGAATTGACGTAGCTGAAGACTCCGAGAGGACATAAAGACCATCATGACTCCGACCGGAAAGAAGAACTTCCTTGGTGACGAGATCCTTCACATAAAACACAGAATCGTGAAATTCAAAATAAACATGATTATCACGACAGAATTTCTGAACAGATAACAACGGTTTGGTAATGTGAGGTACGCGAAGAACATTAGTCAATGTAAACATGCGTTTTGGGGAATGTAAAATAGAACGTCCAACATGGGATATGACAAGGGCCTTACCATCACCAACATGCAAGAAATCGTTACCAAGATAAGGTGCAGAATCGGTTAGAGTTGCAAGGTCCGGTGTTACGTGTTGATTCGCGCCGGTGTCCGGAACCCAATTGGCAGCAGCCGAATCATGTGCAACGGCAAGATGAGCAGATGGTTGCTGTGTGCTGCCACGAAAATTGGAGCATTGAAGAGCTGAATGGCCGAAATTAGAGCACAATTGACAGCGCACATGCTGCTGTCCAGACCACCCCTGGTTCGGCCTGAAGTCTGCTGAGTTATGTCGGTCTGTCGCTGCCATGAATTGGCAGCAGATTGGCCCCTGTTTTGGCCTGAAAATCTGTTGTAATTGGGACGCCAATTACCTCTATAACGCCCCCTGTTTCGGTTGTTATTAACCATGACATGGTTGGCTGAATTTTGTGGCGTTGGCAGCAGTGGTGGCTGCTGCGGCAGAGGTGAGGATGGAGCGCCGAGAGCTATTGAATGGAACGAATTTTTGTGCAAAAATTCGTGAGTGAGCAGGTGGCTGTGAAGATCAGCATAGGAGAGGGGTTCGGCCTTGGTTATGAGGCTAGTAACCAAGTCTTTGAACTCACCGCGAAGACCACGAAACACATAGAGATTGAAGTCTTCAAGGGACATAGGACGTCCCGCAACAGCCAATTCGTCAAACAATGCTTTGGCTTTCTGCATATACATGCTAACCGAGGCATCACCTTGCCTAAGGTCTTGAAAGGAGCCATGGAGTTGCATGATGCGAGAATTAGAGGGAGAGGCAAGGGCCTTCTCAAGAGTTCGCCAAACACAATGCGAAGTGGAACAATCAACCACAAGGTGCAGCACATCAACGGAAAGAGAGGAGAGGAGGGCACTCAAAATGAGTTGGTCTTGTTGCTTCCAACGAAGAAAGGAAGGGCTAATGGCAGAAGAAGTTGCAGCCGTAGCGTCAAGCGAGTGAGCTGGAGGGCACGGCAAGGAGCCGTCAACAAAGTGAAAAACACCTTGACCAAGGAGATATGGCTTTATTTGGATTCTCCAATATAGATAATTGGTGTTCACAAGCTTTAACAAAACAATTTGATGGGTGTTTGATAGGGGAACCATTGCTGAATTTTGTGTTCCCATGAGAGGCAAAGGAGAGGAAGAAGAGTCAAACACATTCTCCACATGTGGAGGAAGCTCTCGGCCAGCAGGAGGAGCATGGCTGGCCGGTGATGAGTCAGCGCCGGTGGAAGGGAAGGTGGCAGCAGCGGCGGCAGCAGAGGAAGCCATAGGGAGGAAGAGATTAGGGCCGGCTGTGGGAGAGAAAAAAAGAGTCCTAATGGAATAGGGCTCTGATACCAAGTTGAGAATAAATTAGGAGGCTTAACCTAATAGTTAGCCACTCCTTTCTATATATATGTGTAGGGCAACATACAATAGTAATGGTGGAGATTACCACATAAGAATGAGATTACAATATTTCCTATTTACATGCTATAATACTACCCATGTCACCTTTTGTCTCTCTAAGTTTCGGTATAGTTTTGGTGCCAATATAGTGCCATGCCGTCCAAGTAGTATGAAGCTAGTTTCAATTTGTCGACTTCGGTATTTCTTCTAGGTCGAAGTACTGATTGCACTTATACAACCATTTGTGCACCTCTTCTCCTTCAAGGCAGGAAAATCTCTTCTAGGTCTCACGTGACTTGTAGGTTGATTGGGACCCTTCACCCAACCATTCAAGATTGTTGATATGAGCAAGGTCTTTGGGAAGTACGATTGTTACGAGAAGAGCTGGCCTCCCTGTTAGATTTTGCAGAGCTTGAGTAATGAAGCTTTGCTGGGTTATCAGTTCTTTCATCATAGCCTTAAGCTGGGCTAGATCATCTGACTGAGCTTGCAGCCTGACTTCCATGCCATTGGTCCTCTGGTTAGCAGCTTCCAAAGATTCTTCTATTTTCCTGATGTCTTGGGACCTGGTTTCTGGTGCCATTGATTAAGTCCGAAGACGTGAAGGCTCTGATACCAATTTGTCTGCGTGTTAGAAAAATCTCCAAGGAACAGGGAGAAGGGTTTGAGAAAACAAGAGAATAAGGGAGAAGATGAGGAGAACTTTGCGGTAGGTTAACAGAAAATATCCAAGGAATTGAGAGGAAACTCGAGGAATAAGATGAAGTGGGGAAGAAGGCCAGAAATAAATGCTTTCGCATGTGACGAAAGGACAGGGGAGAAGATTCAGGAATTCTTGTTATATTTCTTGTTGTGTTCTCTCGTCACTAGCAGATAGGAATTTAAAGGCGAATAACAAACTCCAGTGTGGCCTCACTCATGTGACATTGCCGGTTTGGTTAAGGAAATTTAAAACAAATAGGTTGCACAAACACGATCGTTTACTCTAATGAATTTAAATTCTCAAATCTAGTTTGAGTCCCTAGTTAATCTTCAACTCCACCTTTTCTAGTTCAGTGACACACTCTCATGCCAAATGGGCTTACCCTTGTATCCAACGATTGTTACTGACCATTGTTGAAGTGACAAAAACCTCTTCGACTAAAGTGAAAGAAAGAGATTCTTCAACTATGTCATCCAATCCAATTCTCAATTGGGTCTAAATAAGAAATTGTTAATTGGATCCTCCTTCAATTGAGCGATCCTTAATTAGTCTTTTTTGAAATTTATCTTTACTAATTTAAATAATAAATTTTGACAATGGGTTAATTTGTAATATCTGATAGATGAGGGATAGTTAGGAAACTTAATTTGTACTCGTGTGATAGTTAGGAAATAATTATTGTTGTTTCCTTTTAGTTGGAAAATACCAAACTCGGGTTTCATTTATTACTAATTTCTTTTAAAATACAGAGTGTCAAACAAGACTTTAATATATCTCGATTCATTTTTAAATTCATTTTTTAATTTGTTTGATCCTAAAAGAAACATAAATCCCTTCAAATTTATTTGATTTAGTAGATTTTTTAAGAATGTAGTGACCAAACCTATCAACTTATATGAATGGATTTTATATTTTAAAGATTAATTTATATTTATAAATTTTGTTTTTATATTAAAATTAATTGACTTGCATTAACACGATAATTTATTACTTTTACCTATCAATTCATGAGCTAGATGTGATAACTATGCTTTTTAGAAAATTATTGTATTCTCTCGTTGCAAATATAACCCAAATTATTGTTATTGATGAAAATTAAAGTATGAATATCTATAATTCCACATGTTATTTTATGTCCGTGTGAGATGCAAGAGGTTTTCAAGAAAAATAAATTTTGATTAGTTATTTTTATATTTTCTTTTTAATTTAAAGAATTAAATGTTATACTTAATAATTTTATTTTTCCGAGATTGTATTAGAATATTTATTGTTTTTCTTTGTTTCAGTTTTCTGTTTTGTTCGGTTTGGTTATAGATTTATTTAAAAATTATAAATATCTTAGAGGGTTTTATTACTTGGTGTGATGAATTATCGATAAATAAAATTTCAAATTAAGATTTTTGATGTGATGGCTTTATCAGAAAGAATTCTATACTACTTTGGTACCACCTTGGCAACGCATTTAACACTTCTATACTTCATCAAATTGATAAAACTTGCTTGAATTAATTCTAGTTAATTGACACCACACACATGTTGATTGAGCCCTAAAAGTAACAACTCAAATAGTGTACTATAGTTGTCAATTTGACAGTTCATGACACGAACCAACAGTCAGGATGATTTTGTTTTGAACCAATTCCTAAATTTTTACGCCAATATAGAATAGATTATCCTTTTCCTCTAGCTATAGATAAACAGAATCTATGGAATAAGGGAGTAGAAATTAGAAGCTAAAATTGAAGAAAAACAACTTTCTTTTTTATTTTCCAGTCGAAAAACACCATATTGTCATATCGCGATTGTTGACTCTTTAATTTTTAATATTTTTGCATCATTTTTTGAATTTTCAAAGTCATCTCAAAAATTTGATTTAAAAAAAAACTGCTCTGCCGAAGAAACTACCTTACCCGTAACCATGCCCTGCAACTGCACCATGCATCACCTTACCTGCAACACACAGTTTCATGCACAACAACTCCCCAAATGAACTCCCCATTTCATGCACTGCAAACTATTAAGTCTTTCAGAAATAATTTGATGGATGCTTAAAATGATATTTAAATATTTTTGTAGAGTGACAAATATACTCGTACAAACTCTGAATCCTATTAACCAGTTGTAATTCATTTACATCTGTAATTGATTCAATTGTAAGAAGAGAAGATGTAATTGACTTCTCTATGTAGTTATAAGTTTGTTAGATATGGTTACAAAAACGTGTAATGCATGAGCTTGTTCAAGTATATAAGCTGGAAATTCATCAAACAGATACAATGCAATGAATAGAAATTACTCATCTTCTCTGCAAGCTCTCTCTTCCTCAAGGTCTCTGTGTATTCATTTCCTCTTCTCAAATCAAAGCAAAACACCTGAAAATTACAAACAAACAATCAATTGAAGTTTCTACAACAAACAGAAAATCAATTGAGAGAATTTCTACAAGTCTTTGCTTTGTGGCTGGAATCTATACTTCATGATGATAAAAGGGCCATGAGGGATACTTTTTCTCGATGGAAATCTACATCTCGATATCTCGATTGCAATGATACCATTACTTCATCAAATCAAATCAGCAGATACCACCAATAACAGCCTCGCCCTTCTACTTGAAGAGCCAAAAGAAAAACCTTGAATGACTTAATTAAGGTATACTAGTTGTTCTAGTTCAACATATTTGATTGACGGGTGCTAGTTTCACGAGGAAAATTATAGATTATTCTGTCAAACAGAATTTGATTGAGAAGAGGATGTTTGTTCATGGGACTGGGTTCACTTTCTGAACATCAGTGCATGCAAATTCCTCCTGCTCTATTAAGTTCGTAGCAGCTCCGCAATACTTTAGCCTCGCCATCTCGTTAAATTGTAGCAAGGCCAATAAGATTCACTCAACAATAATAAAATGAACATATAATGATAATCTTGCTGATCAAATTGTTTCCAAAATCACATCTCCACAAATCGCAGCCATTGGAAATGATATTGAAAATTAATTCGAGAAGAATATTTTGGTAAAATTAGCAGTTTAGCACTACTCAAAAAGAATGTGTTCGTATATGTCTAGCTGTTATAAGAAATTGGAGTACGTAGGAACAAATATTGAAGGAGACGAATTCTCATGGACTTGAACATGGATTAGCTAGATGGACTTAGATTACAATACTCTCATTGAAGATATTTGTGATCCATAGAGAGTTCTGTTTCAATTACTTTTCTGGTTTTCATCCAGGATAGTGTGAAGGGCCTTAATGCCGCCTAGTTTTCTGGCCTCTTCTAAGAATGGTGATCGGACAGTATCGAAGCAAGAGATTTACTCCTAAAATTACTGATGTTTTCAAACAAATTCGAGGACAGTATCATGAGATGCATTTGCATTTGACATAATTCCTCAGCAAATGCTATGGCGCATTTGATTTGGCCCTCTTAGATTAATAGTAAAAACTTTTTGGACATAATTAAAAATCTGAAATTTGTAGAGATATATACGAGGACTGTTTTACACACTCAAACAATACGCAAACATTATGCCCTTGGTTTTTAAGGTTTGGACACTTGAAAAGAAACAGAATTGGGCAAACAAACACATGCCCTTATTTCTCACAATAATTAATGACTAAACATGAAACATTGCATGGGTAGAAAACACAGATACCCTTATTTTTAAAGTTCACACGACAAACACATAGATACCCATATCCTTCTTTTAGCAGTTCTTTGGCAAAAATACCGTGAAGCTGAATTGTATCCTATTGCCAATGAAATAGTTGAAAATATTTCCACCAATTAAAACATATTTACAACCCTGCAGCTCTCATCACACCATCTTCACCTCCATCTTCTTCGTTGACTCAGAGCAATCAGTGCTTGAATCCTCAACTACTTTGAGATACCTACAAAACCAATTCAAACATGGCATACACATTATTATTGAGTGAAACAAGAAACAAAAACACTATAAGAGAGGCATGCAATCAAGTAGAATCAGCAATACCTCTAATTGAGTACTCAGTGAACCATTTGTTTTATTAGCATATTTTGTGGTCAGCTTTGGACATTCATTCACCATCCAATTCAACTGACGAGAGAATAAGAAATCATCACATCCAGGAATAAAACAGACTATACTTGGTAGCTTATGTAGACTCAGGGATGACAAATTAGGAAGCACCATCTGCCTCTCAACATTGACAGGTGAAGCATGATCATCCTGCCCAAATACTCCCAGTAATTGAGAGGAATCTCTTACATCAAGATATTTGAGCTTTGGGAGACCTATAACCATGGCTACTGGGAACAGCCTCCTCAACTTGTTGCATCGCCAGATATTAACTTTACACAAATTGGGGAAGCATAAAGATTGGAGATCACTTCCAGACAATATCTGATCCTTTTCATCATCATTATCCTGAGCTATGATTTGCTCCAATTCCGAACAACCTTCTATTCTTAGATATTGTAGTTGAACTAGACTAGCAACCATGCTGCCTGTGAATACATGTGTCAGTTTATGACAATCAGACACCTCCAAAGTAGTCAAATGGCTCAGCACGAGACCCTTCCATATACACCTCATGTCAGGCACGGAGCTCAAGTCTATTTAACTCAAGAGTGAAAGTTCATGCCCAGTTCTTCCAACCTGCATTAATTCTTGTGCTCCTTTGCAGTCACTAATATGTATTTCTCTCAAATTTTTATGCCCCTGCATCAAAACAAAAACAAATTATGATAATGTAAATATCAATTATTATTTTATATTATTTGATTTAAAAGCAATCATGAAAGAAATTATACTTAATTACTAGAAAAAATAGTTTTTTATATTTTATATATAATAAAAAAATTATGACATTAACCAAAAAACACTTTTAATTTTACTTATTACTAAAACTTCTTGTGTGTGTATATAAAATAAAAATTATTTGTTCTTGATCATTTATAATTACTTTTTCATATGAAAGAGATGATAACATAACCCAAGCTCTTTAACTTTTATCATATAAATTGCAGCACTGAAGCAAACAATTCAATAATAGATGGAATTTTTTTACTTTCCATTAATTGGAGGAAGAGCCTCAATTTCACATATCCATTACTTTAGTTGTAGAAATATAAAGGAAAAAACAGAAATTATCACTATGTATTGAATTTGCGAGTTTAAATTAATTTGTGGAGAAGTATAAAGGACTTACTTGGAGTTGTGCCAAGAAATCACCCAATTCTTCGTGTCCTTCAATGCCTAACACTTGGAAAGAAGGCAACTGGGCAATAAAATTCTTTGGTCTCGAAAGAGACAATGCTATATTTTCTAAATCCTTAACGTTGCTAAAACCAATTTGATACACGGTAGGAAACAACTTCTCAAATGTCTTTGCATTTAAGGATGCGGCACTGATATCATGCAAATATAATCTTGTCGAGGTTGGGCTTTCTATTCTTGAATACCTATCCCCAATACTATATCATATTTGAACAACCTGGGAAAAACAAAGTCTCTGGGAATGCATTCAACCCTCGGTATCTTCAATGATAATACAGCTAAATGAGACAACAAATTTAGTTCTGTTAGGCTTGCATTCATTCCTCCTATGCTGTCACATCCAACAACATCCCATTCCTTGAAGCTAAGATCCCTGATCAGTAGTTCCTCTAACTTCTTCAACCTTCCAATCAAATTCACAGGAATCCTTCTTAAATGTCTACAACCTATCACATCCAACAACCTTATCTCCTTGAGCTCCCCAATTTCATCAGGTAATTCCTCAAGGGATAAGCACCATATCAAACCAAGGATCTCAAGTCTTTGCAGTTTTCTAAACCAAATGAGGTCATTGCATTTACACTCGATCAATAGGAACGATTGAAGGTTCGTTGAGAATTCAACGAACCTTGAGCTGTGGAAACGTCAATCCTTCAGGAAGTTCTGCTAGTTTATTGCCCATTAATGAAATTGTTTTACAAACTTCAAAGCTTTTAGTGCTCATTGGCCACTCCTTCAACCCAACGCCAGCCTTTACCATGAAACCATGCTCTTTAGATGATGCTATCTGAATAGCAACATCACGAACCAAGTCATGCATTTTCACTTCCTTTTCAGTGTCAGTGCCTAACAACATGCAACAATCTATGAGCATCTTTATCGTCACATAAACTTGTTTCCTTGCATCTTCAATGGACTCCACATCTTCATGTAACCCGAAGCCAACTGCGTATCTCGTCAAGTCCTCAATTCGAATGTAGTAATCTTCTGGAAATAAACAGCATAGCAAGAAACATAACTTGGTTTTCTCGTGCTTCAAATAATGATAGCTCAACTTAAGACATGCATATGCATTTTTTTCTTCACCAATTTGTTCCATGTGCTGAAATTGAGAGTTTTTGAGGTCTGTAGACGCTACTTCCCACTCAATAACAGATTTACCTCTTAGAGCCCTTCCCACTGTCACAAGTGCTATTGGCAATCCTTGACATTCTCTCGCAACTTCCTTTGCTAGTGTGTTCAAGTTAAAGTCCTCATCACGTAAACCTGCATTGATTTTGAATAAAGCCCATGCTTCATTTTCTGATAAGATAGGTAAGAGCACGCTTTGTTGGCACTGCATAAGAGAGCATATGCCTCTACGACGTGTTGTTAGAAGAACTTTACAACCCCTGTGATCATCACCAAATGGGATCCCTATCTCTTTCAAGTTAACATATTTCCAAACATCATCCAAGATTACAAGCAACTTCTTTACTGTCTGCAGTCTCTGGCATAATCGACTTGCTCTCCCTTCCATGGTCTTTACGTCAAAATCTAGACCTAGACTCTCTGCCATTCGATCCTGAATGTACATCACATTTGGATTTTGGGACACTGTAGCCAATAAAACCACATCAAACAGCTGCGACTCTTTGGCTCGGCTGCCTACTTCTCTCACCAGGGTTGTTTTACCCACCCTCCCATGCCGTACAGTCCGATCGTATTGACGTTGTCATCTTTGAGAGCTTTCATAATCTGCTCGAAAGCTTCTTTGGATGATTCTGAGGTTGTGAATTCCTTTGATGGAAGAAACTCTATGTCTTGAAAAGGTTCTTTGTGGGACACTTTTTGAAACTCTTTGCTCTTTTCTTCTAGTTTTCTCAAAGTCTTCGTCTTCTTTTCTAGTGCCTTGCTTAACTTGAATAGGAGAATCCATTTTGGACACCAAGTGAAGCATTTTCCATTTTTCCTTCTTTTTCCTTGTAATTGAGATTGATGTCAACACATGGCTAGAAGAAGCACAAAATGAAATGGAAGGTGTGAATCGTTTTAGCAACGTCGACATCATCTTGCACACGATAAAGTGCCAAAACCAGACTCCTCACTTGTTCATTGAATTCTTGAACAAAATTGTTGAAACAGAACATGTAACGGAATTGTTTTTTTACCGGTCCTGCCAAGAGTTCTACTATCTTAGATATAAGGGATTCCACAACAACACTTTCGATAGCCATTTTCCACGAGTCTGAAAATCAGAGAAATAAGAATTCTGACGGTGAGAGTGAGTCATTACAAGTAAAATAGACATTGAAAGGATGAGAACAGGAATTTCATTACCTTAGTTTGTGAAAATATGCGTGAAAAGCACTGGTACTGATTGCTCAGCGAGGAACAAAACGAGGAGACCTTTAGCTATGTATGGAATCCAACTTCGAAAGCAACAAGGCAAGGAAGGTATAAGTGTACCAATGAACAATTAATTCCTTGTCCCTCATCTATATATCTATCTATGCCATTTACAAAAGTTACTTGGGGTGTTATTTTTTCAACATTATAGTATCTTTAAATGAATTTCTTATTTACTTTAAATTGTCTTAATGTTGTTAATAAAATATAAATATTAAAATCTTTAATTTCTTAGTTCTTTAAGATTTTTATGCCTTTAATATCTTTATTCAATTCTAAGAGTTTATTGCAACGACTTCATATTGGATATAAATTTATTGAATAAAATTGAACATTATAATAATTTTTAATTTTACTGGAAATTATCGTTATGGAGTGGAGAATCAAAAGAGTAAAAACAACTTCAAATAAAAAAGAGTTTGTTTTTAAAATTGACTTCGGAATTTCGGATCAATATCCTAACTCTCTCTTATTCTTTACAGAGGTTCTATCACCTGCTTCGGCTAGGCTTGGCTTTCTAGAATGTTTTTATCCTATCGAGCTTACAAAGATGATGTTTTTTTTGATCCTTACAAAGATGATGTTGATCATGCAGAACATGTACCGGTGGATGGGTGATGGAATATTATGGGTTTGTCATAAAATAAAGGCGTGAGAAATGCAGCTCCTTTCGCTTTTGCCTCGCCCTGAAGTGAACGAAGGTTCCTTTTCTCAGCATGGTGCCCACATTCCACCACGTCTTTTGAGAATGCCTTACAAAAGAAATCATAAATACATTTATTGCGTTCACATCACTTTTTTCTTCTTTTATTCTTCCAATAGTCAATATATATATTTTAATATATCATTTTAAAATAACCTTTGTACTGTACCATACTTATTCCTACCTTTGTACTGTACCATACTTATTAGCTACTTTTTACTTTTGCTTCGCATGAGTAGGTGCACATGTTTTTTTTCAAATAGATAAGATTTATAATATTTATGGTGGAGAAAAGCATGTAAAACCTTTGTAGCCGAGCGGCTCGCCCTGCACGCTAACCTTTGAGCAGGTGCAGGGTTCGAACTTCGAACTTTGGCTTGAAAGCAACTCACGCTTGCTTTCATTTGTTTTTTTTTAATTCTTTTTTTTTAAATTCTTTTTTTTTTTAATTCTTTTTTAATTCCTTTTCTTTTAATTATTTTGTTTTGTTTTTTGGGAAACAACTGTCCTATTTTTTATTATATTTTTTTTATTCTTATTTTTTTAAAACTACCATGTTTTTGTTTTTTCTTCCTACAATGCTGATTTTAAAAATATATGTCTGTAAAAGTTGCTTTTTTTTATTATTCTTATTATTTTTTAAAAAACTAGGGTATCAATGATAGTTTATGCATACCATAACTAAAATTATCCTCCGTGCAATGATAGTTTTAGATTTTCAAACTTTTGTTTTTCTATTGTTATATTAGGGGGTGTTGAGCTATTTTATTATATTAAATTTTGCATAAATAAAAGTTTGCTATTGTTATACCAGGGGGTATTGAGTTATTTTATTATATTTTTATTTGCATCCAGCAAATCCTATAAAAATTGTTTACTCGACCCGCAACGTAGAACATATATTTTTAAAAAAAATTCAGCTAATAATTTTTTGTTTAGTTTTATCATCTGTTATAATTTTTTATGTGCTCTTTCATTTTTTTATTGATTTTATTGTTATTATTTTCAAGTTAGATGAATTTCCCCCCTGATAATTATGTTTTTTTTTAAATAGTATGAATTTTTTCTTTTATTTATTTCTATTCTTTATTCATCATTAACACAATAATAATAATAATAAGATTAATAATAATAATAATAATAAAAATAAAAATAATAATAATATATTCTTTTTCTTGCTTACTCTTTTGTTAATGTTTTTGAGTATATTTCTTTCAGGATAATTTGATAATTTTTATTATTTTTGCAATAATAATAATAGTCATTTTGTATCTAATATTACTGAGGATAAAAGACAACTCAAAAACAAAAAACTAGATAAATTTACCTAGATTATCTACAATTATAAAACAATACAAGTCACTTTTGTCTCGATTATACTGTTTCTTTGAGATGACAAACAAGTCATTATTATATGTTTTAATATTTATTGCATATTATCGTCTAAAAATATATAAGGAGAAAAAAAAGATCTCAAATTTTTTGTAAGAAAAAAATTTGTATCAGCATTATTAAATACATTTAATATAATAATATGATGAATAAATCTTATAAAAAATTTATTGTGAATTTTAATTTTGTGCTCTTTTGTTCAAGTTTATTTCTTAAAAAAATAGATTTTTAATATTTAAGATCTAATATTACCCGGAAAAAAATATAACTCAAAAAAACAAAAGGTAAACAAATTTGCCTACATTATCTACAATTAAAAAATATACAAGGCACTTTCCGTTTCGACTATATTGTTCTTTTTAGACGGCAAATAAATCAGTACAGCACACAAAAATTTTATAGTTCTTTTTTTAATAAAAAATTGCAATATTTTGTATTTATAATATGCCATATCTAATATTAATGGGGGAAGACAGACCACTCATATTTTTTTACAAATTTATCTAAGTTATTTACAATTAAAAAACCTATAAAAATCACTTTCCATTTCGATCACACTATATAGTATGCGAGACTAAGTATATGTGTTTAATATTCATTTAATATTATCGCCTAAAAATATATAAAGAGAAAAAAAAATAACCTACGATTTTTTGCAAAAAAATAATATCGACATTCTTATACGTATTTAATATAATAAAATGATGAATAGTCTTATAAAAAAAATGGCTTTGTATTTTTTATTTTTAAGTGTCCAAGTCAGTTGTTCTTTTTTTGCCGGGTTTCTTTTTTTGTTGTTTTTTCTACCAAAGTATCCGTGACAACAAATTTCTAATAAATCATTTCACCTTCTTAGCAAATTTGCTAACAACTTTTATCAAAAAAAACATTAGCAATAGCAATATTCAATCACATTTTGATTGAAAAAAACTATTTTTAACAGATTTTAACAATTATAATTATACTAATTAAATATTAAAATAACAAAATACAATATTTATAAAATCATTCAATTTTCTACATTGATAAAAAAGCCCAGCGGAGCGGGCAGATCAACTCGTTCTCCTCTATGATTGATTGTTAATTTCAACTTGCTTTTGCTTTTCAGTACTTCACTACTCCTAAGGTCGCAAATAATTTTTATAAATATTAAGATTAAATTAATTAATAATTTTGCTAGTTTAAAAATAAAATATAATATTTATACAAGATTTGATATAATAAAACACATTAACAAACCATAATATAACAATAATAAGAACAAAGACTTAACTTCTAAAAATATCATTATTATTAGTGTTAAAATAATAAAAATTATTAAATTACCGAATAAGAAACTCAAAAATATTAACAAGGTAGCAAGAAAAAAACTAAAATTATTATTATTGTTGGGTAAATATTGGGAAAATTCTATAAAAGAATAAAAAACCCAAAAATTTAACAAAAGAACAAGAGAGCTACGGTGGTGGTGATGGAGTTGGAGAAAATTTTAGGATTGGAAAAGGTTTTCTGGCGAGTGGAAAGAAACGGAGAATCTTTGAGTATATAAAGGAGAGAGAAGAGGAAGAAGTGGAGTCCACCAGGGAGTGATTGGTGGGGACAGTCCTTACATTTTTAACGGCCAATAGGACAATGGATGGGTCGGAACGCTGCCGGTTTGGATGTAACTTCTAATTAAATAAAAAACATCTTACTGGCTTGCTCATGGATGCATATCCAATATCCTTCAAATCAACCCGTAACAGAAAAGAAGAACTGCAATATCCACATTGGCAAAGAAATCCTTTTCTGCTGCCTCTAGTTCTTCTTCTTTTATCGTTCATATCGTTTTAGTAAGATCAGATAAGGCTTCTCTCCTAGTAACGCATTCAAAGAAATCCTTTTCTGCTGCCTCTAGTTCTTCTTCTTTTATCGTTCATATCTTTTAGTAAGATCAGATACCTGAAGATTCATAGTAGAGGGCATTAGTCTACGTAAAAGTAAGAGCAACGCCAAAAATATTACAATCTGTTGGATTCAGGTGAAGGGTTAGAAACCCAGTCACTAGCATAGTATGATCCTCTGCTTGCTCTAAGCAATCTGCAACTTTGTTAGCCTCTCTACCAATGGCTAACACAGAGACATTCGGCTAAACATGTGTAATAAAAGAAATTGCTTGAAATGCTATGACATTAAAAATACAACATCCAATTATAAGGTATTTCATTTAAAGCCAAAAGAAAATTTCAAACAATTATGAATTGCCACCAAAATTCGATTTCATTGTAGCGAAGGGAAATACTTAATTTGGATACTCTTTACTTGAGTACATGAGACAAACAATCCATCCATTTTGTATATCTTTGATCATGTCTTCCTCCCAGAAAAATACACCTTGTAGCTTGTAGTCAAAATTACACAAACAAAGAAGCTAAATTGGGGAATTTTCAATAAGAAAATCTCGAATATAGCTTTCTTTGTTTGTGTAATTTCAGCAAACTAGACCCTATTTAAAGAATTTCATCAAATTTACCATACATTGGCCGTATTTCCTCCAATCAATCCAACTGGACTAAACATAAAAAAATCTCCTGTGGGTTAAATTCTTCACAGTTGACTTTAAAGTTATTAGGCCAATGTTTTTAATGTAATACAAGTTCATATTTTATAAAGGATTTCACTTGATGAAGGCATTTCACATGATGAAGGGGTTAGAAGATGAATTCTTGACAGTCATGGAAGGAAAGAACAAAATAATTTAGTATAGGAAACTTAGCTGTGACTTTCATTCATTTAAGGAACTTCTCCTAATAACTTTGCATCCATTTTGTATAACTATTCTTTCCTTGTTTGACATCAAGGAGTATCCATTTTGGAACTCTAGAGATTATAGTAAGCAGATAAAATCCCCTTACACATGCACTGAAACATATATTAAAGAGGAACCAAAGATATAGCATACCTAAATGTATATATCCATGCCTTTTTTTTATCAACAAAATCAGCACATATTATGGAATGGGTTCTTTCATAAAGATCAGAAGGTAGCAAAGGAGCCTTGTCCTTCTACACTTAATCAATAATAAGGGATTCACAAACTTTTTTTCCATTGCGGATGAGAACTGGAATGTTCCTGTAAACTGGATTCACTGATGAAGCAGGGTACTCTTGTTCCTCAAGTCCTCTTTACTCTTTACATACTTGACACCCTTCTCTGCCAACGCTCTCTGACTCTCATGTGGGTTTATCAAAAACTCAACTGTGTCACCTCATCAGCTATTCTTTAAGTAAAAATCATATCACAAGATCACTAATATTTCCCTCTTCCCTTCTAAAATCTTCTAACAGCATAAAGCGGAATTTTATAGCAGATATGTGGTTGTGATCAATTATGGAAAGAGATACTAATAAATATACATGCAAAGGTTATATATTGGATAGTGTTTTATAGTGTCATAACCCAAAAATGGGGTATTTCGCCAATTCTATCCAAAATAAACTAAAAATAATACAAATAAAATAAAATAAAAATAACAAAAATAAAATAACAGGGGCCGGTGTCAGCAAAAAAATCAATGTGAAAATTTTAGACATTTTCGAGAGCTCGATCGTACCTCTTTTGTACCCAGAAATGAAGAAAAATGCAGATTTAAGGTAAAAATAATTTATTATTGGATAAATCTGTGTAAAAATTAAGTCGAAAGATATAATTATATTTATACTTTAAGTTGGTCAAATTAATTTTATTAAGGGCTTAATCGATGAAAATTCAAGTTCTTGAGCTTAATTCGAATTCAATTGAGAAGATTGGAATTTTCAGAGACCGGATTGATTTAAGTTGAAAGGCAAAAATAATTTATTATTGGATAAATCTGTGAAAAAATTAAGTCGAAAGGTATAATTATATTTTTATGGATAGATTTGATTTAATAGTTGACCAATTTCAAGTGTAATTATGTTTGAGAATTAATTTAGGGTCCAATTGAAGGATTTAATTAAGTGAAAGGTCTTAATTATCTTTTAAGTTGGTCAAATTAATTTTATTATAGGCTTAATCGATGAAAAATCAAGTTCTTGAGCTTAATTCGGGTTCAATTGAGAAGATTAGATTTTTCGGAGACCGAATTGAATTTATCCAAGCCAATGGTGCGAATTAGGGGTCAAATTGAAAAGGATTGAGAGTTTAATGGTCAATTGAGGGTTAATAGGTATTTTTCATCATCACCTTTGTCGGAGAGTGAATCAATATACTCCCCATCCCATTGTTCTGCATATAGAATAGTGGGTCGGGTCGGAACAAGGCCCAACCTGGCCATTAAAATAGATGGGTTGTTTGGCCCACCCGATGCTGGCAGTCCATCCCCAAATGATGGGCCTCTCGGTCCATCAGGGTTGGGCAGCCAGCCCACCCAAAAAAAAATTTGCATAAGAAAATGTTTTTTCCCAAAAAATACAAAAATATTTTTGACCGGATTCCAAGCTTTTCCCAATCATATTTTTCATAAAAAAAATATATCTTTCTCATATTTTAAAACAAAAATTAGGGTGTAAAATTCCATTGTAAAGTATATCCATATATAAAAAAAGGTTTTTAGCTACAGTGTAAAATTACATTGTAAAGTATATCCATAGATAATTTTTTTTTAACTATGGTGTAAAATTAAATTGTAAAGTACACTCATAAAAAATGGTTTTTGAAAATGCAGTGTAAAAAAATATTGAAACTTAGAAAAACAATCAAACAACAATACAACTTATCTTAGGTAGAGTGTGTAATTCAAGGATTAAGGCAGCTATGCATCTAAGAGGGGAGGGGGATTAGGTGTAAATATAATAAATAATGCAATTTTAAAATTAATTACTTTAAAGTAAAGAGATAAGAGAGATAGATTCCTAACTTGGTTTTAACATGGTTTCGGCAAGCCTACATCCATAGCTCAAGTACCAACCCGTACTTGAGTATTGTATTCTCTTACTAGTCCAAGTAACAAGATTACAATTTCCGCTTGATGAATCCACACCAAGACTTTTACACCACTTGAAGATATGCCATCTTCAAGATTTTCCTTCTTCCCACTTGAAGATGTACCCTCTTCAAGATTTTTCCTTGGTGATGTTCCCTCACCAAAATCAAGAGTTTTATACTCAACTCTCAAGAGTTTTACAACGATTGTTTTTGTAATACAACAATACACTCTTAATAGTGTGGATATTACAAATCAAGATCTATGATCTCTTTATCTCACTTAATAACACTTAGAATATTTGAAGGTGTTTAAGTGTAGTGAGAATGAGATTTACTACTCTTTGTGTTAGGATATGAAGATTTAAACACAAATTTGAGTAATAATGAGGATTGATGATATGAAGGTGTTTATGCACTACTAATTGCCTCAATATCAGATATAAACAATGTATCTTCTTAATTTTGCAATTAAGAAACCTATTTATAAGTTTCAAAGAGAAACTAGCTGTTTCTAGCCGTTTTAGTGCAACTGTCATCTCAAATGGTCGACTGGTTCACAATGAATAAATCAAGCGGTCGACCAGTTCAGTTCGAAAGGCAATTTGTCTTCCAATCGGTCGACCGGTTCACAACGGATAAATCAAGCGGTCGACCGGTTCAGTTCGAATGGCAATTTGTATTCCAAGCGGTCGACCGGTTCACTTGGTAACCTAAGTGGTCGACCGGTTCATGCAGAAAGGCGATTTGTCTTTCAAGCTGGTCGATCGGTTCATGCAGAAAATCTATTTTGACAAATTATCTTTTTTGAATTTCTTGAACCGATTGATTATGACTTAAACCTATAATCATCAAACCCTTTTAATGCATGTAATGTGAACTGTCTAAGTTCATTTTAATTTATGCTATCATGTTAGAAATTGAGATTTACATAAAGCACTAAAATGAACACTTATTCTAAGTCTTCACTTGCTTGCACCTTGTAGCTTGTAGTCAAAATTACACAAACAAAGAAGCTAAATTGGGGATTTTCAATAAGAAAATCTCGAATATAGCTTGCTTTGTTGTGTAATTTCAACAAACTAGACCCTATTTAAAGAATTTCATCAAATTTATCATACATTTGCCGTATTTCCTCCAATCAATCCAACTAGACTAAACATAAAAAGAAATCTCCTGTGGGTGAAATTCTTCACAGTTGACTTTAAAGTTATTAGGACAATGTTTTAAATGTAATATAAGTTCATATATTATAAAGGATTTCACTTGATGAAGGCATTTCACATGATGAAGGGTTAGAAGATGAATTCTTGAAAGTCATGGAAGGAAAGAACAAAATAAAATTAGTATAGGAAACTTAGTTGTGACTTTCATTCAATTAAGGGAACTTCTCCTAATAACTTTGCGAACGGCTTTGGTCTTATACTATATACTAAAAGAGATCATGGGTGGAGCTTGTGAGATAAATCATTGTGGATTACAATAGTATTGCTCAATTTCCGGTCGGTTTGGGTCGTTTGGTTTGTCGGTTTCATTGCTTTTTCTTTTCTTTTGTACAGTAAAAATATGCTTTTGTCTCTGAAAAGACAACGGTTGCTAGATGGAGGGTTCTGCAATAATTGCACATTTTCGGTCTGGTTCGGTTTGCCAATTTTTAATTTTTTATATTTCTTTGAAGAATAAAATAACCATTTTGTCCCTCAAAAGACAAAAATCAATGCTTGGTCGAGAGGCGTGCCACAGGAATTTCATATTTGTTTTAAAATGACTAAATACAGATATGCCCTCAAGAAGACAAAATGAAAGAGTTTGATGAAAGGGTGTCACGGTAATTGACTATAATTTTTAATTATTTATCTCGAGTTATCTGTGGCGCTCAGTGTGACACGCTGGCCTTGGTAATCCACCTCATGCCCTCTTCGGGCGGTGCGTGTGACGTCTTAAAGTGGCGGAAAATGTGCATCTAGCATCTCCCTGGATGCGCCACCGTGTCCTCTTCTTCGTGGTGTGGCGCACGTAAGCAAAGGTGACCAGAGACAAGGCGGTGGGCTGGTCGAACTTTTCCCTCTTTTTCTCTCTCATTCACCCTAAACTACACAGCAGACTCCCTAGTTTTATATATTTTTCATTTCATTCCTGTCTCTTTTAATTGTATTATGTGGTTCTTATTTTTGTTATGTAAGTTTGATTTGTTTCAATTATGTCCTTCAATTGAAATTGAATATATAATTCATTTACATTTCGGTCCTTATTCTTTTAATTTCCGGATTGGTTTAATCTCTTAATATTTTTGGTACAGAAGTTTTGATTTGTTCAATTTTGTCCTTTAATTGAAATTGATTTTTTTTTCATTTTGGCCCTTGTACTTTTAATTTTTGATTTAATTCCTTTATTTTTTTATATTTCTGAAATAGTTTCTATTTTTATCCATGTTTATATATATATGCTCTTAGTTTTGGTTTTTAGTTTTTATTATTTTTGTTGAGATAGCATTTTTTTCCAAAAGTTTTATTATTAAATTTTAGTTTGTGTTTATGATCATTTGAAAAATGGCATTTCTTATTTTTTTGACTTTCTTTCTTTTGGTTTTTTTGATTCATTTGTTTATTATTATTTTCACGTCAAATGATTTTTTAAGCTATTTTTTTTGTTTGCTCTTTTGTTGAAGTTTTTGGGCTTTTTTTTTCTTTTATTGAATTTACTTTCCTATTATTCAAGCAATAATAATAATAATAATAATAATTTTAGTTTTTTTTATTACTTTCTTTTTTGTTAATATTTTCGAGTTTTTTTCCCTTCTTGGTGTTCGAGGTGAAACACCTTTCTTTCGGTCTTTGTACTTCCCAGGAGCAGGGCCCTTTCCTGGTTTAGTAGGAGCTAAAATAGCGTGTGCAATTAAAGGATCAACAACTGGTTTCTTTCGAGCAAATTTGTAAATCAAAATTGGCTGTCCTTTACTTTGTGCCGCACCTGAGCCTGTTTCATCTTTTATTGGCGACTTTGGAGCAGCCCCCACATCCTTCAAAATAACAGGTTTCTTCATCATAGGTGGAGGAGTTGCGGATGGCCTGTAACTTTGGTTGTCTTATAGGTGGCTGAGGAGGTTTCAGTGGAACACTTGATTGAGATTCTAGCTTTGCCCCTTCTACAGTTTTAGGTTCATCTTTAATAAACTTGTTACTAGCCTTCGGAACTTCCTTGACAACCCTCTGCACTGAAGACACAGTGTCCCCTTTCCGCCACACACTTCTCAAAGTTTTAGCTTTACCAGCAGTGGCCGTTGAATTAGCATTTCTCGAATCAGTATATGAATTAGATGGTGTCATTTTATTTACATTCCCATTCGCTTTCCTAATACTACCCACTGGGCTTTGTTTTGAAGTTTCAAGCTTTGCAGCCTTCTCCAAGACCTCATCAAGTGAATCGATCACCTTATTCCTCTCTACCCCTTAGATTAAGAATCCCTACTACCCCTTGAAGAACCCCACCCAACAGAATTCATACTCAAAAGGGTTTCATCCTTAGATTTTAACAGAGGCTTTGGACTAGGTTTAAGTACAACCTCACTATCACCATCATTACCATCACCATTACTTCCTCCTCTGATTGTACTACTACTAGAATCAAGTGATACAGCATTGCCTTGCTCAGCAATGAAATCAGTGGCAGTAACTGAATATTTACACACACAATGCCAACTTTTAGCCCTCCTAAGACTCTTTTTTGATAAAGAAACTCTCTTCACAACGGAATACGAAGAAGACTCAACACAACTAGAAGTAGCTGTAGACCCACTCAAGCTTCCTAAACTAACAAGGGAAGCCAAAGATGGCATACTACCTACTAAAACCACCATGGACCCCATTCACAAAACTCAACAAGAAACCTAAAAACACCCTTTATAATTCCATATCAGGTAAATTGAATAAATTAGACAATTTTTTCAAGATTTCTATTAAAGTTGAAATCTTTAATTCACAACAAAAGGAAGAATTAGTGCTTACCTCAATGAGAAAATGGGATGGGAAGATAGGGAATTTGAAGGATTGAATAGGGTTTTGCTTTGTGTTTGGAAAGAGAGAAAATGAGTGGGAAAGTGAAAGAGAAAGGATTTGTGGATGGAGAGGAAGGGAGGATATTATGTTTTTGGTGATGATGAACAAAGCTACAAAAACTGGCACTTGTGTGGTTGCTTCTCTGCCTGTCAAAATTTCCTTTCTGATAATGATAAGGCTTTTTAAAGGTTTCCATTTTTTTTTCTTGTTTATATTATTTTTCCAAATTATTTTAATATTGATTATTTATTATGTTCTTTCCCAAAAAATAAAGGCTTAAATTTAAGATATTTTTTTAAAACTGAAGATTTTAATATAAGGGTATTTCCACTGAGTCAACTATCACGGGAGGCAACGATGGAATTATATAATGACAGCATGGTTATAACGATATTTTATAATGATTATTTTTAAAATACTTTTGTTTAAAATATATATTATAATAAAATATTTTTATTTTTATATTAATACATCAAGATTTTAAAAATACAAAAATTAATTTGAAATATTTTTTAAGGTCATTTCGTCTAGCAATTTTGTTCTCCTTCCAAGTGCTGTGAATTTTTTATTTGTACTGCGGTGTCGCTTTGTGCATGCCAAATGTGTGTTTTGATTAGTTGTAATAAAAAAAATTTATTCATCAACAAATAAAAAATTTTAGAAAAAAAAAAAAGTAAACAAATGAAATTTAAACCCATTGTATCACCTTTCTTCCCTCTCATTTCTTTCTTCTAATCCCTCTCTTCTCAAAGATGAAAAACTTCAGAAAAACTAAAATTGAAATAGACAAATGAAATTTAAATAAAGAAATAGACAAATGAAATGTCTTCTCTCTCTTCTATCTTCTTTGCTATGTGAGCATTTTCTTTTTTCTTCTCAATCAAATTCAAACTCATCTTTCTATTTTCCAAACTGATTTCTATGAAACAGGATTAAGTACTCAAGGTTTTGTGCTCATTACTGCAATCTCATGCTTGGTTTATGAAAACATGAGATTGAGGGGATGTTAGAATGGAAATATGAGATATGTTGTTGTAACAAATAAGAGATATGTGAGAGAATAACAATCAATATACAAATTCAAATTCTCCTCCTCTTCTCTCTCTCTCTCTCCTTTGTTCTCAATTCTCTTCTCCTCTGTGTGAATTCTTCTTCACTCTTCTGATCTTAACATTTCCTTTAAGATAATGATAAAGCTACAAAACTGGCACTTGTGTGGTTGCTTCTCTACCTGTCAAAATTTCCTTTCCGATAATGATAAGGCTTTTTGAAGGTTTCCATTTTTTTTCTTGTTTACATTATTTTTCCAAATTATTTTAATATTGATTATTTATTATGTTCTTTGCCCAAAAAATAAAGGATTAAATTTAAGATAATTTAAAAAAAACTAAAGATTATAATATAAGGGTATTTCCAACTTTAAGTAGATTTTAATATAGGCTTCAATTTAATGATAGAATGAAAGAGGTGATTACAAAAGCCCAAAATATTCAGAGTCAACTATCATGGGAGGCAAAGATGGAATTATATTATTATTATTATTATTATTATTATTATTATTATTTATAATGGCTTCAAAACTTTATTATTTTAAAGTGACAAAGCATGGTTATAACAATATTTTATAATGATTATTTTTTAAGATACTTTTGTTTAAAAATATATATTATAACAAGAAGTAATATTTTTAATATTTATTTTTCAAAATTAATTTGAAATATGTTTTATATATTTTCTTTATCAATGAAGTAATTATTCTCAAATGTTGTTATGTATGTCGTGATGGTTGTTTTTTCACGCTTCGCACTCTACCATCTTCAGAGGGGAGATGGCATGCAGAAAAGAGGTATTATAATCTTAAAAGTATGATTATAAATCTTAGGAGTTGTCATCTAGTGTTAAGGTCATTAGAAAACCTAAAAATCCGCGAGAGTCTAGGTATGGAGACTTGTTGTGCAAGAGAAAAACGTATTACCCTGAGTGCACCCTACCTAAGGTGAGCTGCAATGTTATTTGTTTGTCTTTTTTTCTAAATTAGATTTTATATTGATCAATATTTTCTAAGGCTTGAAGTACATCTCTCTTCGTATAAGAGTCTCTATGTTACAAGAGTCGAAAACCTACCAAAGTCTGAAAACTCTTACACTGCATTTACAAACCCTTTTTTTTTATTATCTTCGGGTGAACTTTACAATATAATTTTACACCTCGATAGCTAAAAAAAATTGTTAATTGTTTTTTGATAATTTGGCTGAATTCCAACAAATAATCGTAAACTGGTAACAACATCCAATTTTCATTTCAAAACATGAGAAAGATGATATATGTTTTTTTTTTTATAAAAATATATGCTTTGAAAAATCTTGGAATTTAGTCGTATGTATGAAATCAAAATGTTTTTTATTTTGTTTTTTTTAAAGCAAACAAATATACATTTCTGTATTTTTTTTATTTCATGAAGATTTTTGTATTTTTCTTCTAGTTTTTATTTTTATTTTTTATTGTGTTACTATAATTATGAGCTCTCAAGGTTTTGTTTTTAAAAAAATCATAATTAGAGGAAAAAAGGAAAGCACCTGAAAAGAGTATAATAACAAAATTAAATGAAGAACTCTCTACCACTTCCAAGGATAAAACTAGAGCTATATGATTTGTCCCAATATCCCACTCAAGGAATCTGATTTTCCCTTAAAGAAAAATAAGAGAAAAAAGAAGAAGGCATTCCTTACTTCAAATTTGAGTTACTTATAAAGTAAACCAAGAAAATACCATAAGTTTTAGACACATCAATGAAAAATAAAAATATTTTAGTTTTTTCTTTGAATATATACAAGTATTATAAAGTACGACTCTACTTGATGGATCGATAAAATAACTCAACGACGCAAAAAATTATTTGTTTCTTACAATATTAATTGAAGATTATTTTAAAAAAAAATATAAATATTCTTTTTATGAATACACATGTTTGAGTTTCAATGACATTCTTTAAATCCAACAATTTTATGAGAAATTTGCAAGTGTAATTGCACGCCAATTGATATTTTCATTTGCATGAACTCACATATGTGTGTGTGTCGCCGGTACATGGTATGAAATAAGAGGAAATAAGAAAATTATAAGCATACAAATTAATTAGTTTGTATGCACCTGTATTATGGAAGTGAAATAATTTTGACCGGTTAAGTATTTATAATAATAAATTGTTTGGTAATGCTCTTATGTTATCGTAATTGTGCATTCATTGTTAATTATAATTATTTCTGTTTACATTGTCACGATTGGGTTTAACCAAAAATTGTAGTATACTATAAGATAAGTAGGTTGAATTAATTTTTTTAATGTAATAAAAATATTTAAATGTTACTAATATATTTTTCTAGAGAAAAAATTAATTGTTATAGAATTTACTAAATATAACTCGAGTGACTTTTCAAGTCTAAAAGAAACAATTTCATGATAATATCTTTTTATTAATATTAAGATAACTATATATTTGATTGAACTTTCCTGGATTAACATGTTAAATCCACGATCCAAGTTATAAGAAATTTATAACCATGTAGAAAACAAATCAAAATAAATTATGAAGCCTAACTACCAATCAATCTAATGTTAAAGGACCTAAAAAGTTAACCTATTGAAACTGTAACCCTATTCATAAGATCAAGATAGCCTCATGGAAAAAAAAATCAAAATAAAATATGAATCCTAATTCTTAATCCGTTCAATATCAAATAATGAGATTAAAAAGAAATTTAATTAATCTAGATTATGAAACCGAGATAACCCTCATTGAGAGCAAGTGAAAACAAATTATGAAGTTTTATTCTCAATTGTCAACCTAGGTTAACCATTAAGCCCTATGCACATGTCATGAGACCAGGTTAATCTACTATAATAACAAACTAAAACAAATAATGAGGTCTAATTTTCAATAGAGCACAATATTAAATGATGAAGTAAAAAAAAAGAATCAATTGAGTTAGACCGTAAAACCCACAACCACACCATAATAAACAATAAGCAAACATTATGCCCTTGGTTTTATAAGGATCGGGCACTTGAAAACAAACACAATTGGGCAAACAAACACATGCCCTTATTTCTCACAATAATTAATGACTAAACATGAAACATTACATTACATGGGTAGACAATAGAGATACCCTTATTTTTTGAAGTTCACACGACAAACGCATAGATCTCCTTCTTTTAGTAGTTCTTTGGCAAAAAATACTATGAAGCCGAATTGTATCCCATTGCCAATGAAATAGTTGAAATTACTTCAACCAATTAAAAAATATTTGCAGTTCTCACCACACCATCTTCACCTCCATCTTCTTCCTTGGCTCAGAGCAACCAATGCTTAAATCCTCAACTACTTTGACATTCCTGCAAAACCAATTCAAGCATAGAATACACATTATTATTGAGTGAAACAAAAAGACTAAAAGATAGGCATGAAATCAAAGCAGAACTAGCAACACCTCTGATTGAGCACTCATTGAAACATTTGTTTTTATAGCAAATTTTGTGGTCAGCTTTGGGCATTCATCCACCATCAAATCCTCCATACGAGGGAATAAGAAATCATCACATCCAAGACTGAAGCAGACTTTACTTGGTAGATTATCTAGCTTGAGTAATGACAAATTAGGAAGCACCATCTGCTTCTCAGCATTGACAGGTGAAGCATCATCATCCTGCCCAAATACTTCCAGTAATTGAAAGGAATTTCTTACGTCAAGTCTTTGTAGCTTTGGGAGACCTGAAGCCATGGCTACTGGGAAGAGACTCCTCAACTTGTTGCATCCCTTGATTTGAACTTCACATAAATTGGGGAAGCATAAAGATTGGAGATCATTTCCAGACAATATCTGATCTTTTTCATCATCATTATCCTTAGCTATGATTTGCTCCAATTCCTCACAACCTGATATAACTATTTTTTTCAGTTGAACTAGACTAGCAACCATGTTGCCTGTGATTACACGTGTCAGTTTCTCACAATCACGCACTTCCAAAGGAGTCAAATGGCTCAGCTCGAGACCCTTCCAGATACACCTCATGTCAGGCAAGAAGCTCAAGTGTAATTTTTCCAAACTCAAGAGTGAAAGTACATGCCCAATTCTTATATCAAAACAAAAACAATTAAGTTAAAAGCAATCATGAAAGAAATTATACTTAATTACTAGAAAAATAGTTTTTTATATTTTATTTATAATAAAAAAACAAATTATGACATTAACCAAAAAAAAACTTTTAATATTACGTATTAGTAAAACTTCTTGTGTGTGTAAATAAAATAAAAAATGATTTGTTCTTGATCATTTATAATTATTTTTTTCATATGAAAAAGGTGATAAAATAACCTAATTTCCGTAACTTTTATCATAAATTACAACGCTGAAACAAACAACTCAATAATAGATGTATTGAAATCTAAAGGAAATCTGTAGGAAGAAAGAAATTAGAAATTATTACTATGTATTGAATTTGCAAGTTTAAATTAATAGTTTAAATTTTCCAAGGACTTACTTGGAGCTTTGCCAACAGATTACGCAATTGCTCGTAGCCTCGAACAGCTAACACCTGCAAAGAAGGCAACTGGGCAATAAAATTGTTTCGACTACAGAAGTTGCATCTTGAAAGAGACAATTTTCTTAGTTGAGGGAAGTTGATTATGCAATCTCTGGTGAGTGCATCTCCTTCTCCACTGTAAAATATTTGCTTTAAATTGGCATCAAATACAATCTTCATATTTTCCAGGTTTAGAAGACTTGGAGACATGTAGACATGGAAGACATATTCCAGTTTATCACAATGACTTATAGTGAGAGTCTTTAATTTTGGGAAGCCAAGAGACTCTGGAATTATTTCCCTTTCGTCATCCTCTTCTCTGATAAGATGCTTTAATCGACTACAATATTCTATCCGTAGTGTTTCTAGATGAACAAGACTTTGAGAGGTTGTGAAGATGAATGCCAGCTTGTGAAGAGACCGCAACTCAAGATGAATAAGACTTCGGAGGCTGACATGTCTGGTGGGCCCCTTCCATATGCAGTTGAGCTCAGGTAACCTTCGTAGCACTAACTTTGTTAAAGATGATAGCAGCTGCAACTCCTTCACCTCACTGCTTCCTTCATCAACCTCACCCAATTCAAATACCTCTCCCAATGATTCACAGTCTTCAATTTCCACACTCGTTAGATTATTCAAAGCTTGTCGGTATTTTGCTGGAAAAAGATTGCGAGTATCCTTACATCCTTTCACTTTCACATCTTCTAATCTTTGTAAGAAGTCCTTTTGCGACTCATGGCCATGGCTGGTCATCTGATCACAGGACAATGCTATATTTTCGAAACCCTCAACGTTGCTTAAACCAATTTGAGACACAGTAGGAAGCATCTTCTCAAATGTCTTTGCATCTAAGGATGCAACTTTGATATCATTCAAATATAATCCTGTCGAGGTTGGGTGTCCTACTCTTGAATACCCATTTCCCAACACTATATCATATTTGAGCAACCTGGGAAAAACAAAATCTCTGGGAATGCATTCAACCCTCGGTATCTTCAATGATAATACAGCTAAATGAGACAACCAATTTAGTTCTGTTAGGCTTGCATTCATTCCGCCTGTGTTGTCACCTCCAACAACACCCCATCCCTCGAAGCTGTGACCCCCGATAAGCAGTTCTTCTAACTTCTTCAATCTTTCAATCAAATTCACAGGAATCCTTCTTAGACTATAACAACTTGTCACATCCAACAACCGTAATTCCTTGAGCTCCCCAATATCATCAGGTAATTCCTCAAGAGAAGAACACCGTATAAAACAAAGAATCTCAAGTCTTTGCAGCTTTCTCAATGAAATAAGGTCATTGCATTGACACTTGATCAATAACAACGATTGAAGCTTCTCTGAGAATTTAAGTGATTGCAATGACAAACACCCTCCCTTTAGAGACAACACTTCAATTTCTTTCATCCCTTCAAAAAACCTCTTTGGAACATTCAAGTCATCATCCAGTTCTAATAATAGAACTTTGAGTTGTGGACACACCAATCCTTCAGGAAGCTTTGTTAGTTTATTTCCCATTAACGAAATTGTTTTACAATTTTCAAAGATTTTATTGCCTATTGGCCACTCCTTCATCCCAACACCAGCCTTTACCAAGAAACCATGTTCTTTAGATGCTATTTGAATAGCAACATCACGAACCAAGTCATGCATTTTCACATGCTTTTCAGTTCTAGTGCCTAACAACATGCAACAATCTTTAAGGGTATTTATCGCAACATAAACTTGTTTCCTTGCATCTTCAATGGACTCCACATCTTGATGTAGGCCGTAGCCAATTGTGTATCACGTCAAGTTCTCAATTGGAATATGGTAATCTTCTGGAAATAAACAGCATAGCAAGAAACATAACTTGGTTTTCTCGTGCTTCAAATAATGATAGCTCAACTTAAGACATGCATATGCATTTTTTTCTTCACCAATTTGTTCCATGTGCTGAAATTGAGAGTTTTTGAGGTCTTTATATGCTTGTTCCCACTCAATAGTAGATTTATCTCTGAGAGCCCTTCCCACTGTCACAAGTGCTATTGGCAATCCTTGACATTCTCTCGCAACCTTCTTTGCCACTGTGTACAAGTTATAGTCCCCATCACGTAAATCTGCATTGATTTTGAATAAAGCCCATGCTTCATTTTCTGATAAGATACTTAAGAACACTATTGGCTGGCACTCCATATAAGAACATATGTCTTTACCACGTGTTGTTAGAAGAACTTTACAACCCATGTGATCATCACCAAATGGGATCCCTATCTCTTTCAAGTTAACATCTTGCCAAACATCATCCAGGATTACAAGCAACTTCTTTTCTGTCTTCAGTCTCTGCCATAATTGATTTGCTCTCCCTTCTATGGTGTTTTTGTCAAAATGCAGATCTAGATTATCTGCCATTCGATCCTGCATGTACATCACATTTGGATTCTGGGACACTGTAGCCAATAAAACCTTATCAAATAGCCGCGTCTCTTTGGCTCTCCTGCCTACTTCTTTCACCAAGGTGGTTTTACCCACCCCTCCCATGCCGTACAGTCCGATCATATTGACGTTGTCATCTTTGAGAGCTTTCATAATCTGTTCAAAAGCTTCTTTTGATGATTCTGAGGGTGTGAATTTCTTTGATGGAAGAAATTCTATGTCTTGAAGAGGTGCTTTGCGAGACACTTTTGTTCGAAAATCTCGGCTATTTTCTTCAAGTTTTCTCAAAGTCTCCGTCTTTTTTTCCAGCGCCTTGCTTAGCTTGAATATGCGAATCCACTTTGGACACCAAGTGAAGCATTTGCCATTTTTTCCATTTTCATTTTCCAAGCGATTCACACCGTCAATTTCCTTTTTTGCATCTTCCAGCCATTTGTTGACATCAATCATAATTTCTTCAGCATTCCTTTTAGCAACGTCGACATCATCTTGCGGACCATAAACCGCCAAAGCCTTTTTGCATCTTCCAGCCATTTGTTGACATCAATCATAATTTCTTCAGCATTCCTTTTAGCAACGTCGACATCATCTTGCACACGATAAAGTGCCAAAGACAGGCTCATCACATGTTCATTGAATTCTTGAACAAAATTATTGAAACAGAACATGTAACGGAACTGTTTTATTACTGGTCCTGTCAAGAGTTCTGCTATCGTAGGTACAAGGGATTCCACAACAACACTTTCGATAGCCATTTTCCAACAGTCTGAAAAATCAGAGAAATAAGAACTCCGACGATGAGAGTTGTTAGGATTGAGAGAGTTTGCAGATAATTGAAAGAGGAGTGTGTTTAGAGACGGGAAGAGGAAGAGAGAAAATAGAGGGAGAATGAAATTTGAAATTTTACTATATTGATATTATGTTTTTCCTACATTTGTTGTGTTGCAACTTTTTTATATACATATCCCATACCATCTTCTATATTCTAACAAGAGTGAGTCATTACAAGTAAAATAGGCATTGAAAGGATGAGAATAGGAATTTCTTTACCTTAGTTTGTGAAAATATGTGTGGAAAGCACCGATACTGATTGTTTAGCGAGGAACAAAACGAGGAGGCCTTTCGCTCTTTATGGAATCCAACTTCAAATAGTTAGTATGCACCGATACTGATATTGAATGTCTTTTAAAGTTTTGAAGAGACATGAAATTTTCTGTGATTTATTGTAAGATTCTTCATGAAAATAAATAATTCAGGCCAACCTATCTATAATTCGTAGTAATTATGGAAGTTATAGGATCGATTAATATGATTGAATATCATAATATTTGCAATTGTGGGGCTTGGTCTGAATTATTGATTTTCATGAAGAATAAAGAAAACTTCTATAATTCCGAGGAATCAGTCGATTCTAAGCATGAATATTAATTGAGTTTGGATGTTACAATAAGCCAAATATTATTGAGAATATCATTGCATTCAAATATTATTGGATGTTACAATAAGCCAAATAAATTCAAAAAATGTTGCAATGAATCAAATATCATTGCATTCAAGATATCATGATATTATAAGTGTTTGTTCATATGATGGTATTATGGTTGCTAATATAATGGTCACTGGAGATTTAAATTATCATTAACTTTAGAGCTCATGAAATTAGTTGAGATACGTTTAAATTGACCTAGACACTCACATTAATCAAAATAAGAAATGACAAAGTCAATGACATACATGGCAGAGACCATCGAATGTGCAGAAAACATTACTCTAAATGAGAACATGCTTCTTCAATCATGAACAGACATTTGACAAACTTAACTATTGGAGGGCTCTCTACTCATCACACGGAACTTAATTATTTGACTAACTCATCGTGCAGTAGATTAATATGTCTGGTTTTCTAGAGTTGAGTTTTCGCTGCAAGACATGGCCATGTTGACATTGTAGCAAATTACGGAATCAAGTACCTCAAGCTCCTTCTATTCTATAATATATACATTATTGTGGATCTTTCCATGGAGATGCTAGTGGTGGACTTTGTGAAAGTTTGGTTAATTAAGTTCATTGGACTTTGAATATTTTAGTGTTTTTGGACTAGTAATCGTATATATATAAACTTGTTTTGTTTACTTAGTAATACAAGATCTGATCGAATCAACTTAACTTAGATTCCGAGTATAACAAAGTTTTTAAACATTAAGATTATTAGTAACAACTCTGGCAAGAAATAACAATTGGAAAGAAATAAGTATTTACTTTACATATAAAATGAGAGTGTTTGCAAGTCACCATTAGGTAAAATTAAATATGATGTCAACCCTATTTAAAAATATATATTTGCGAAGAATCTTACAATAAATCATGGAAAATTTCTTGTCTCTTCAAAACTTTGAAAAATATTATTAACTATCTGCAAAGATCTTATTATCCGGTCATGACTTTTATGAGTTAACTATATTAACTTGATTTTTTTAATTATTTTTTTCAACATCATTTTTAACATTGATTTGATTAATAATTAAGCTTCATAATTGTTTTTGCATTTCCTTTCTATGAGTTTTATCATTGTTTAATTATCTAAATTACTAGTTTTATTGTTTAACTAAGTTGACTCAATTTTTTTGTGTATTTTTCTAGGGAATTGGATTTTATAATTTTTATTTTTTTGTTGTGCTTTGTATAAAATTATTTTTATCTTCTTACATGAGTTTGATAAATTAACCTGAGTTAAATTAGATCAATTTTTGTCCATTGTTTTACTCTATTTTTAGTTAATCCTTGATTTGAAGTAAACATCTCATGTGGGATTTTCCTTGTTTGCTGTCTTTCAAATTATGAAAAATAGAGACTTGACTAGGTGAAGTTACCTATCCTAGGTTGAATAAAAGGTTCCATGAAATTTCTTGAATTGGGTGAAAAAACATTCTGCTAACAAGTGGCACCCACTGTTTTATATAGTACAAAATTTAAGAAAAGGTTATAAAATTTGGGGTACTGTTTTTCTTGATTGAGTAAATTGAAAGTGAAAGAACTTTCTTGAATTGGGATCTTCAGGCAATGTTAATTAAAAAAATAAGCTATATAATTCTTTGTCAATGATCTTTTAACATAATCATGATTCATGTTCCGACTTGAAGAGTTTGCTTCTAAAAAGATAGGTAAGTATGAAGATTCTCCTCCAAATTAGCAAACCAGTGTTATTATTTTTTTTATGTGGAGAAACTCCATCTTCTGGATAGTACATTTTGTGAATCCAAGTGAACGAGTAAAACCATGACTATCTCAAGTTTTTACAAGAGATGCACGTTTTGACTCGAACTCGAGACCTGCTGTGCAAATTGTGGTTTTCTACCATCATTATAGGGATAAATTTTAAATTAATCCCACAACTGTATATAAAATTAATTTTCAGTATAGTTCCCATGCTTGAACTTTTATCAATTTCATCCTCATAGTCTAATTTCTTCTTCAACTTATTCTTTCATTTAATATCTTCCAAAAATCACTTAATGGAAGACGTAAATTATCCCAAAAATGGCATCACTTCATTATATGTAACTTGGAAAACATCCTTAACTTTTAGATTTTCCTAATACTTCCTACCAAGTTTCTTTCCTAATAAAAATAAAAATAAAAATTTAATTTTCAGAAACCTAGCAAGTTGCTTTCCTTCTTTTTAAAAAAATAAACTCATGCATATGATCAAATGGAGCCAATTTTAATATTTGAGGAGGAGGCCTATTGCATGTTGCCTTAGACATAGACATACATACTAGTTGTAGAAATAAGTTTATTAACCTTAACTCTCTAATAAAATTTAATTAGCTAGGAAATAAATAGGTTACCATACTAAAAACAAAAAGTAATTTGATTTCAAATCAATTTACTTCAACAAGAAGATAAGCAAGTGGAAATCTCCCAAGTATTTTACCATAATTTGTAAAGCTAAGCTAAGCACTTCCATACACAAGTAATGCAGCCTAAAACGTTTCTCTAATTACTTTGACTTCCATCACTCTTGACTCAATGAAATTTTTGGATTCACTTGATCATGCTTTGAATCATTATTGAACGCAATTATCTCATCAAGTGCTCAACTACTTCAGCTCTAATTTTAGAACGGGTCAAAGACGAAAACATTATTATAGTATATAGTGGTGGAGCCCAAAAGAAAATCAACTTCTTAATACTATATTAAAAGTAAACCTTTCGTGTTGTGTCATTATTTAATATTTTTTTGTTAGTCAACTAAAAAGTGACTTCTTATAATTATTTATTGGTTTATTATTTATTAATTTTATTTATGTAAAATATATTTATTATTAATAAAGTTTTTTATTATTTTTAATATTTGATTGATAATTCTAGACTAAAATAAAGTATATGAAACAAAAATATTTTGCCATAACAATTATAAAGTTATTATAATTATAAGATCTTGATTACTTCAAAACATTGTTTATAAATGTTTATGGTCAATATACTATTAAAATTGGATAGAAGCAATTTTCTCATAGGTTGAGTTATAAAGAATACCTTAACCTAATATATAAGTGTTTGTCAGTTAACATATACACTAAGTTGCTACATATGAGGATTTCATATGGTGAGATCACTTACATATAAGTGTTTGTCAATTAATTATTGAGTTGATAGTAACTTAAATTATTTAAATTATTTAATCATATTTTATTTAGAATTATGATTTGTATTTGGGCTAGCTTATTAGGAAACCTAATGGGTCACATATATAAGAACTATTGATGATAAACTAAAATGAAATGATTAATCAAATGTAATTTGATTGTAAATAAATTTTACAAATTGAGAACTAGAATGTAATTAATACACGGGATTACAATTTTAGACTAAAATAAAATAAGGACATGATTCAACAAGTTTCTAAAATAATATATATGATATTATTTAATGAATAAATTGATGTTTTGTTATTTATAGGGTTTTCAAGTTTTCTTATAAATAAAATATTATACCTCTTATTTCTTGTAGAATAGTGAAAAACTACGTTAGCTATCAAAACATCTCAAACACAAAACAAAACGCTAGCACTCAAAGGTATAATTGTCGACTGATTCCTAAATTCATTACCGTAACATATGTAAGGTTTCTCTCTAGGGTTCCATACCTATATGAACCTAAACATAGATGATAACATAACTAATTTAATAATATAAGTTAATTGTATTAATACAAATTCATTAGTTACACATAATCAAAAAGTATCAAAATACAACAAAAGAGCAAGTTCTAAAGCCTAACGTAGTGACCCACTAGTTAACGCAGGGACTCGAACTTGGGTCTCCCAAGTTTATAAAGACAACTCATCCACTATGCTATGCTTCTTATGTTGACATGATGAAGTGTTTATTGCTTTAAATTATACTATATAGTACATTATGCAGCTTTTACATTATGCATTACTTTTATGCTTATGTAATGTAGTTTTATTCCTATGATTTTATGTTGTAAGGTATTGAATTAATACAAGTACATTAACATAGGAATATATCTTGTAATTTATATTATTTAAAATTAATTGATGCCTGAACATAAGAATAATCAATCAAACCATAAATGTTAATGAATTTTATGGTACTATCCATTTTTCAATGTCTAGGAAAGTTTTGTCTAGGAAAGTCTTGGTATTTAAGCTTGTCCATTGAGACCCACTTCACTTTCCTGGTAACTTACCTGGTTGTAATTTGGAAAAATACTTGCTTAATTCATATTGGTTTGTTTGATCCTAAAGTATCATATCTAGGCATCAATATAATTATTAGATATTAATGAAGTAGTAATTATCATAATAATTTTAAAAATACCACGACTTCGATTTTATAAATGATAGTTACATCAAGAAAATATATGTGAACTTCATAAGAAAAATTAACATCGGTTGTAATTAATTCATAAATTTAATTGCTAATCCCCACAGGACGTTTGACTTAATTAGAATAAGATAGTAAATTTAATATTTAAGAGATAAAATTTATCTTAGGCCCGTAATACGTAAAAATTTATTTATTAAAATTTTAATTTATTAGACTTATTAATAAGTAGTAAATTTCATGCGTTATGCAACCTTTGCCCATAGGTAGGTTGAAATTTATTATTAAATTGACATTAGTTAATATAAATAAAGTTATTTCATAGCAATAAAGTAATTTGTAGTTTCCTTGATAATTGCAGTTATTCCTTCCGCTTTGATTGATATAGTTCCAATGCTAAATGGTATTAATTTTTCCGAATGGAAAGAAAATTTGCTTTTACATTGGGGTGCATGGAACTTGATGAACCACCTGTCCTAATGGATTCTAGTACAATACTAGAGATTGTTAAACATGAACGGGGGGAGTGATCTAATCACTTAAGTCTCATGTTTATGAAATCTCACGTCATTAAAGGCATTCGGGGTTCAATCCCAGGATGCACCAAAGTTAAGGATTTTATTAAAGTTGTTGAGGAACGATTTATTAGTTCTAATAAAGCCTTGTCCAACACCTTAATGAAAAGGTTGTCAAGCAAAACCTTTAAAAATTCCAGAAGTGTGCGAGAGCACATAATGAAAATGAGGGACATGTCTTCTCAACTGAAGTCCCTAGAGGTTGATGTTTCTAAGAAAGAAAATATCATATCTCTAGTTTGTCATGATTTTTTTTAGGCTCCTAGTAATACATGGTGGATTGATTTTGGTTCTACAATCCATATTGTTAATACAATGCAAGGTTTTCTTAACACAAGGAAATAAATTGTTTTCTCAAGTTGAGGCGGTTGGGATATTTATGTTGATTTTGAAATCCGGATATATTTTGGATCTAGATAATGTATTTTTTTATTCCCTATTTTTCAAGAAACTTAATTTTTATTTCAAAATTGGATATCATTGGTTATAATTTTTGGTTTATCAATTCAACCTTTAGTATTTCTAAAGTTGAAAACTTTGTTGGTGGTAAAATAAAAATTGATCTATATCCCAACTTTGAAAATAAATATTTATCATTACATACAAATATTGGTATAAAGAGGAGTCTTATGAATGAGGACTCCATTTAGTTATGGCATAAGAGATTAGGACATATCTCCATAGACAAAATCAAAAGGTTAGTAAATCATGGAATTTAAAAAACTCTTGACTTTACTAATGTTGGTACTTGTGTGGATTGCATATAGGGAAAGAAAACCAACAAGATCACTAAAAGTGCCAAAAGGAGTTCTGATATTTTTGAGATCATACATACTGATATTTGTGGACCTTCTCCTACTCTCTGCTTAAATGGTCAAAGATATTTGTATCTTTTATTGATGGCCATACATGGTTCATGTTTCTCTATCTTCTAAATGATAAGGCTAAGGTATTAAATGCTCTAAAGACTTATATGGTAGAAGTAGAGAAACAAAAGGACAAGAAAATCAAGATTGTAATATCTGATAGAGACGAAGAGTACAATGGTTGGTACATAGAAAGGGACAAATGATAGGTCCATTTGCAAAATTCCTTGAAGAGGAAGGCATTGTTGCTCAATACAATATGTCTAGTACACCACAGCAAAATGGTGTGACAAAAAGAAGAAATAGCACTTTAATGGACATGGTAAGAAACATGATTAGTAATTCTTAGTTACCTTTATCTTTATGGATTGAAACCTTAAAAACTACTATGTATTTATTAAATCGGGTCCTATCCAAAGATGTTACTAAGACATCTTTTGAATTGCGAAATGAATGAAAACCAAGTTTAAATCACTTACACATATGGGGTTGTCTTGCTGAAGTGAGGATTTATAATGCAAACATGAAGAAACTAGACCCAAGGACAACCAACAATTATTTTATTGGTTAAGTAATAAACTCCAAAAGATTTAGGTTTTACTTGTCCTTCTAATAGTACTAGAATTGTTGAGTCTATAAATGCAAAATTTTTAAACGATTCGAACCTAGTGGAAGTGTTTGTCCTCAAATGATTGAATTTGAGGAAACACAAGAGTTAACTGAAAGTCCTTTACCTCAAAGACATTTAATTGTGCTCAAGGAAATTTAAAATGATTACCCTGAACCACAAGTTTAGATTGAACCTACTCGGACTCTACCATATACAAAGCAAGTAGAATTAAGAAGATCCTCTAGAATAATTAAACTTGCAACCTTTAGTGATTATATTGTATATCTCCAAGAGAACACTCCACATTATGGATTAATGTCATGAAAGAAGAGATGGAATTCATGGCTAAAAATCAAGTTTGGGATCTCGTTGACTTACCAAAAGCAGTTGTAGCCATAGGCTGCAAATGGGTTTACAAAACAAAAACAGATGCTTCCGGTAATGTTGAACGAGATAAAGCTAGACTTGTGGCCAAGGGTTTCACTCAAAAGGAAGGCATTGATTATCATGAAACCTTCTTTCCAGTATCTACAAAGGATTCATTTAGGATGATAACAATGAGAAAGCTTGCAAACTAAGGAAATCTATTTATGGACTAAAACAAGCCTCCCGTTAATGGTATATCAAATTTCACAAGGTCATTACCTCACATGATTTTATTAAGAGCTTTATTGATCAATGTATATACCTTAAGGTCAGTGGGATTATTTTTCTAGTCCTGTATGTAGATGATATTTTGCTTGCAAGTAATGATTTAGGTTTGCTACATGAGACCGAAGGTTTCCTCTCTCAAAACTTTGAAACGAAGATTTGGGTGAAACCTCTTATGTCATAGGCATAGAGATTCCCATACACATAATAATGAGTTTATGTGTCATAAGGGCCAAGTGGGAGAATGTTGGAAATTTCCATTTGTGTCCCTCATGACACACCCATGTTCTTGATCATGCAAATTCATGATCATGAAGATAGGTCATGGGGTTTCATCATGGGGATAAATTTATTGATCATGGCTCATTATCTCTTTGATGAAAGGAGAAAATTAGAAAATAAATTAATGAGTGGGGTCCCTGATCTACCTATAAATAATAGCTTTTGTACGCCATCTACTGCTACTAGTAGGGAGGCATAGATCGAAGGCTCCTCTCAGTAAAACATTTTATTATTTTGTATTGTTGTTGTCTGCTTTGGGAAAAGCTTTGCTACTCGCTGCAATTGGGAATTCATTTAATTTCAGTACTTGAGCAACAATGGCTAGAGGTTGGAGGTTTATAATAATTTAAATGTTGTTATAATACAAATTTTATGATAAGAAAAAAAAGCAAAAAAATTGGGTCAAAATAGAAATAAGAAGAGATGGGACTATAAATACCCATCTCTTCTTGATTGTGCATCAAAAGTATCGTTAAGTCTCTTATTTTACATATGTATTTATTGTTTTTATTTGGGATTTTATAATAATTGATGTGCTTTTTAGTAATGAATTTCTTTTAATGTTTTGACAAGTTTTTGGAGCTTAAATGAATTATTTCAGGAAATTTAAACGTCGAAATTTGGAAGAAAGTATTGGAGAAGAAATCTAAGGAAAGCTGGAGGGAAGATTGTTACTTTATCTTGGGTCAAAAAAAAGAAAGATTCAGCTAAAAATGAGGAAAAAAATCGGGCACAAAAATCTTCTCCAAGTTGCCAAAATAATAAGTTTTTCAAAACACCTTTCGGCGTTTTAGTCATAACTTTTGACTCCGAGCTCCAAATTATATGGTTTTTAATGTTCGGCAAGCTAACAGAAAGGCCTATATATATATATATATATGTGCCTAATAGCCTTCTCCAATAGACACTTAGAAATAGGGTTAAATTGCAGTCCAAAGTTAGCATCAGATCTGTCTTGCAATATTTTCCGAGATTGTGTTTTGCTCTTCTTGTTTTAGATTTTAGTTGTAAAACTTATTATTTCAGTTTGATTCAAGTTATTTCATGTTTATTAGAGTGTTATTATATATAATTATGGTTGTCTAATCTCTTTCTTGGATCCAAATCAAGGATGATGGTGATTGAGGTGAGTTCTTTAAGATATGAATGAATCCTAATGTCTATCTTCACATTTTATTCATGAATGTTTTCTTATTGCGAAGACATTTTAGAAATCATCTAAGTAATGTTATAATCTTGAATTTTTATGAACAAAACTTAATTTTGGTATAGAGATTGCTTGATTCAATGTCTTACTTAATATGAAAACACTCGTTTATTCTTAAGCAATAATCAATCTTCATCTTTTTAAACTTCATTGTAATATCTTCCAACCTAATATCACCATTGTTGATATTATGTTGAGTTATCTTATATATGTTGAAGGAATCACCAATACATCACCATTAAAATTGATTTGGAAGCAAGACTTACTTTTTCTTGTCATTTAAAATCTATTTACTCTCTTTCATCTTAGAAAACAAATCCATTGATTATTCTCCTAAGATATTTTTTTTGTTACCTAGCTTAATTTCTAAATCTAGCTCTTTGTGGATATGACCTCGATCTAACCGAGTTAATTGCTACATCGCATACTCATGCACTTGTGAGTTAAAACAAACCGATCATAAATAGCGGTCAAGCACTTCTCTCAACCATATCCAATTGAAACTAGAAGGAAGAGGGGAGGGAGAATTTCGAATTTCACTTCAAAAAAAGTAAGAGTAAACACCAAAAAAAAATTCAAAACCCATACAAGCCTTGGAATTCTAAAGTGGAAGAACACAATTGGGTGGAGAATTAACAAGAGAAAAGTGAAGAATTTGGGGAAGAAATGAGGGAGAAGAGTGACTAGTTCTTTACAAGGAGAAGAAGGCTAAGATTCTTTCAAAAATTGTGAAGTAAAGTCAAGATTTCATCAAGTAAGGAGCTCTAATTCCACTTTCTATGAAATTAACTTCAATTTGATTAGAAGTTCATGATTCTTCTTAAATTGGGAATTAGGGTTTTTAATGCAAAATGTTGGGAAATGCATAAATGAGTAGGGTTTTCATGAATAAAGGGAAAACATGGTTGTAATTGATGAGGAAACAAGGATTGAAGATGAATTTGATATGTTTCCTCCATTTTTGCAAAACAGGGCAGATTCGTTGCCCTGTTTCTTAGTGTAATTTGGACTTGAAAAATACATAATTCAGGGAGGGTCCCTTCATAGAAGTTTTAGCTGGGAGTGTTATCTTTCCAAAAAGTCCAACCACATCTAATTTGGAGTTATGTAACTCCATATATGTGTAAAAATCTGAGGAGAGGTTGAGTTGTCACCTTTGTTGGCAGATTCAGCCAAGTTGAGAAAATAGCGAAATTTAACCATGTTAAGGGTAGAATTTGTTTTTTTCCTTCATAAAGTGTGTCTTGATCTTCAAAGAAAAAAAGAAGAGAATAAACGGTGATTAAAATTGAATTCATGATGTCCACTTGGACTACAAATGAGCTGAAAAATTAAAGGATGATAATGAGAAATGTAAGTGAGAAAGAAAAGATTTGGTAAAAGAGAAATGAATATTAGTACCATTTTTATTGTTGTTATGTGTGATATGTTGATTAATATGGAAAAATGGTGGGTGTTTGTGGTTTCAGGAGGAACTACGGGAGGACAACAACAGGGGAATGTAAGTCGAGCGTTCACAACAGGTAGGTACTTGTATCTATATCTCCTATAGCCAATAATTATTTTTACTAATTATTGAAGTACAAGAAACAATTTGGTGCTTATTGATGAGGGAAACAAAAGGGGTAAAGGAAAGGTTAGGGGATGGAAATATATATATATATAGGAAGAAACAAGCTGGTTGGCATTGGCATTACCGATACGTGGGAGGCGAAATATAAACCCTAATTAACTATTCAGTTTCAGAATAGTTAATGATATCGGCGGTTGACGTCCATATCGGCACAATTTATAAACTTGATTAATTATTTGGTTTCAGAATAGTTAATGATATCGGCGGGTGATGTCGATATCAACAACATTTATAAACTTGATTAACTATTCAGTTTTGGAATAATTAATGATATTTGTGGGTGACGTCGATATCGGCAAAATTTATAGACTTGACTAGCTTTCCGAAGTGAAAGCTGATGATGCCTAGTGTAAACCCGGAAATAAATGTAAATGTTAAATTAAAGAAATAAATTAAAAGAGAAATAAAATAATTTGAGGGGAGGGGAGGGGAGGGTGGAATTGAAACAAATGTCAAGATTATGATTTAAATTTTAAGAAGAGAAGATGTGGGGTAAAAAGAAAACATTTAAAGGAAATGGGGGACCTTAGTGCAATAAGAGAAATTGAGGAGTATAAATACCCCTCTTTTCTCTCATTTCCAGGAGAAGGAGAGGAAGAAAGGGAGGGAGATTTTGATATTTTCTTACCCAAATTGAAGAAGAATTTCGAAGTGAAAGTGAGATTAAGGGTTACCAAAACATTCAAACATCTAAAATACCCTAAGATTTGGAGTATTATTCAATGGAGAATGTGGAGAAAAAAGGAGTGTTTGGGCTGGCGACAATAGGAAGAAAAAGAAGAGAGGAGGATATTGTGATTTCACAGGCTATTAGGATCTTGAATCTTTCTTGGTAAGGTGTTTCTTGGTAAGGTTCCTCCCATTCTCATTAGAAATAGATTTTAAGCTCTTAATCCCTTTTGTATAAGTTAGTAACTTAGGGAGTTGTGGTGTAATTTTGTTATGCAGAAGAACATGTCAATCTGTATAGAATAGTATATTTGTAAACTTTTGTTTCTGGAATATTAAATGTATCAACCTACGCTCGGATATTAGAAAGTACTAGATTATATTAGAATATTAAAGCGTGTGATGTTCTATGTATATGTATATATGTATCTATATGTGAAATTTTCCTGTCATGAATTGGCCTTTTAATTTTTATCTTATGCGTGTGATGTAAGATGGAGTTTGGAAATGAATATGGTCCTGAGCATATTCTGGAATGAATTATGCAATTGATTATATTAAACATTGATGTGATTGCGGATGAGATGTGATTCAAATTGTGTGCAGGTTGCGTTGTTGATAGCTTGGGAAATTTCGGCGAGAGAAAAAAAATTTCATGCTCCATCTACTCTTTTATAGGGGGGAAGATTAACAAATAAACTAATAGGAGAAAAAAAATTTGGAGTTGTTAAATATAATCTAAATTTCAGCTGCTATATGTATGTATTTAGCATTCGATTATATAATGTATGTTTAACAAGCTATTCAAAGCCAAAATGAACATTTGATCTTTAAGTAATCTTTGTATAAAACCTAAACTACTCCTGATCAGTCTAATAAGATCTTGGAACTCTCAAGAGAAGTTGATGCCTCCCGAGATTCAAACAACATCATCTTGGTTTAAATGTTCAATCTAAGCTAGTAAAAATAGATTCTATCCGTACAAAATCGCTCACTCACACATCACAGGAGTTGTTGGTTTCTCTTCAATATAATTAAGAGCATGGCTGAAAAGAAAAAAGATAAAGCTAGAAAATCTACAAGCTAAACATAGACCAGTTTGACTTCCCTGTTAACTCACTAAAAGAAAACAAATCAAATTGGACTAACACGTTCCTCTAATCACTTGACCTCCATCACTCTTGACTCAAAGAAACTTGGCTTGGATTGATTTGATGGTGCTTTGATTCATTGAACGCGATTAGCCTATCAAGTGCTGAACCACCCGATCGAACTCTAGTTTTAGAACGTGTCAAAGAAGAAAAACAAATGCCGCAGTGTATAATGGTGGAGCCAAAAAAATCAACTATTCAATACAGTATCAAAAGCAAACCATTCGTTAGGCAATTAAATTTCATATAATGTTGCAGCTAAGTTGCCTGGATGATATTGATATTACTTTATTTTTGAGAATTGTTGCCTGTTGACTCCTTTATTTTTGAGAATTTCCTACATCCTATTACAAGGAAGCGATTATGGGTCTAGATATCCAAAACTGTTTCAGCAGTTAATGTTGTAATGAAATGAAATACAAGGAACAAAAACAATTAAACTTGAGGTGTGCTTAGCACTGTCCTTAAAGATATTTCCCCAACAATGAGGTACCGTCCAGGATTCAACAAGTTCTTCCTCAAACTAAGAGGGGAACACAAAAAACAACTTAGAAATAAGAAGAGTCCAGCAAATGAGAGGAAGAAGAGAATTAGTTTTTGGGATGTCTTTGTTTGAAAATTTTGCATGATATTTATAGATAACCATAATGTAACGGTCACATGTAATTTAATTATGAAATTAAATTAGAAGTTACAATAATTTAAAATATGTCCGTTATAAAATTAAATTATGGTCCGTTACAAAATTAAATTATGGTTTAAAATATATCCGTTACAAAATTAAATTATGGTAACACTTAAATTTTCAATGGTTACAAATTTTCAATGATTACAAATTTATCAAGTATTTTACCATTGTGGGATAGTCTTTTGAAATATCTATTATAATTTTTACAACTTTTAAGCCCTATTTCCAGTAACAAGTATTTTACTCTTGTTCAAACTTCGAAAACTATATGCTAGCCTAATTAACACTCAACAAATTTCTACCAAGAGATTTCTCCTCTCAGGTTGCTGCATGTATTTGAAGGTAGAAAAGGCTGTCAGTGATCCCTCTTTGCTCCTTGAAATCTAGAAAATGTGAAAAGGCTACAGCTACTTTGGTAGATTTTTTTCTTCAAATAACTCAATCAAGTTTTAAGCTTAATTGATTATCTAATTTTTCCCCTCTAATTGGCCCTCTGTACCGACCATATCTGCACCAACCATTTCCAATTGATTATCTGCACCGACCATTTCCAATTTGTTTTCTGAGCTAGCCATTTCAAGCTGGTTTTCTGAGCAAGCCATTGCAAGCTGGTTTTCTACACCAACCATTTTCCTTTGGGATCTTTTTTTTTTCTCTTTTTTTACCTGGAAAATGGTTAAGCTTCCCACAGAGTATAATAGATCAGAGAGGTGGGACACCTAACCTCACTGTTGAATGAAGGATATATATGCACACACATAAATGAGGGATTTATGTCTCCTTGTTTCCTGCCCCAGTAAGCCATGGCTTTTCAACTTTTATCAAGATTCATGCCTGGTCGAACGTTGGACCATTTATTGGATTTGCCATTTTCTCCATTATTTAGTAGCAGGGTATTAAGATTTAATTGAATGCTAATTAATTCAGCAGCAGATTCACTCAAATAAAAAATGTGACTAGTAAAATCTATTGTAATTACATTGACTCTGTCAATTGCTAATCCATGGGAGTTAGGCCAAAACAGCATAGAGTAATCCAAGGAGAAATTCATATCACTCAGAGTTAAGTTCAGTAGTAGTTGATCTATATCGAGTAATATTCCTGGCAAACTGGAAGGTACAACAGTTTCCAGAAGAAAAGGTTTGAGTTTGATCAGCTCTAGGCTCAGAACCTTTTCTTTTTCAAGGTATACTGGTAGTCAGCTTTCTTGGATGGAAACAATAATCTCTTGAACAATTGTTCATTCCAGGTCTATGTGGTCGTACATTAAGAAGGAGATTGCAGTTGCAGTTTCTTCTTGAAAACACCTTTGGGAAAATACAACATCTGTTATAAAATGGAAGCAAATTGCCCATCCATTGTAAACCTGTGCTCCATTTCCCACTCTGCGACACATAGCGCATCAGTAAACATGTCCTACACCATAAGCCACTTCAGGTAAAGCTTAGACACTGACTAATTTTAGCATCCATAAAAGAGCTATTTGAGAATAACACCCTTTCAGAATTCCAGCCACCAAAGAATTTTCATTCGACAATAACCTCCAGCCATGTTTTTTTCAGGGATTAAAAGCATTCCGTAACAGCAAAATATCTTTATCTTATCAAGTTAAAAATATATTAGATATCAAGATAAGATATCTAGTGGAAATATTTCTAAATTTTCAGAATAAAATATCTTTACTCATATGGATAAAATATATTTGTCTCATAATAGTAAAACATCTCTTACTCACATTCTCATCGGAAAGCTTGAGATTATTTTGTAGTTAAAGATAGCATAGGCAGAGAATTGGGGGGTCAGGTAGATCATCAGACTCATAAATGCTAGAAGATAGAGGGTTTAACAACTCATAAGACTAATACATGTCTAGGCTCAGCATTTGATCTAGCTAGGACATGATGGGTATGGTAACTTACTAGACTTGCGTGTAACTAGGCTTAACATTTGACCAGACTCAAAAATGATGGGTCTAATAGCTTGGTAGAACCATACAAGTCCAAACTCAGTTATATGTTGAGTCAATAGATAGTGAGTCTGACAACTCGCCATGTTCATGCACGTGTGGGCTCAGTCTGAATGAGCCCAGAGATGATAGGTTTAGTAGCTTGTCAGACTTATACACTTATAAGCTTAGAGTTTGGCTAAGTCTAATAATGGTAGACAATTTAGAGTGTTTAATTTACAGAATTGTATGTATTTGCCTCAATGTGTTATTCTGTACATAAGTTCATATATATAGCATTACAGTGATGACAGGTAACATATCTATTCTAGCTGGCATTATTTGTGTATTTAATTTACATGAATTGCTCATTTCAGTTACGGGGAATTATGAATTGCAGCTGTAATAACGGGTGTATTGCATTCATGGGATTCCTGATCTTCATGCTTTAGTTCAGCTACTGTTACGTGATCTTCCTGATCCTTATGTTTCAGTTCAGTTGTAATCACGGCTGCATTATCTTCATGGGATTTGTCGCACGTCCCCGCGCGGCGTCCCGGGAGGGATCCTGGCTCTCGCAATGTGGAGTTGATGAGGAGTCGCCACCTTGCTGTTGAGGGTCGCTAGGAACACCCGATTTGTACTGGTCTGCTCAGAGATTCAAGAGTAAGGGACTGGTTGCGTATAGGGAAGGTACTAGCACCCCTAATACGCCTTACCTGAGGTAAGCTGCATTGCCTATTTAGATGTGATTTAAAATGTTTCAATAAGTCAGTATTTGTTCATAAAAAATGTTACAATTAAAAACGAAATCCATCAGCTTAAAAAAAATCCAATAAATTTTATTGATTATTATTATTCCCACTGAATATTTTAGACAATAACCTTTTAAAATTTATTTATCCAAACACCGAAAAGTAAATAATAGGATACTATTCCCGTCGAATATTTTGGATAAGATTTATTTATCCAAACACCGAAAAGTGAATAATAACATACTATTTCTCCGAATATTTTGGGTTTAAAACTTTAAGATTTATTTATCCGAATATTAGCCGTGAATAATAAATTCCCAAAAAAGATTTTATACTTTTGAAATATCAGTTTTGGATTTTTACAAAGAAAACACATTCTTTATTTTATTTTCTTTTTTCCTTAACAAAACAACATAATATGGAATACATAAAACAACACACACCCACACAATCTTTTTTTATTCTTTTTCTCACTTTTTATAACTAGAACAAATACAACTCACACACACATAGTCATTTTCGTTTACTTTTCATTACATTTCATAAATAACATTTAAAATACAATAAAAATTCAAATGAAAACATAAACAAAAAAGAAAACTACAGAGGCCTCGGGAACAGTATCAGGTGCAGAACCAGTGGTGCTGGAGTTCACCGGTGGCGCGTCTTCCCACGCGCATCGTCACTGGCGGCGCATGGCTCCACGCGCCTCCGGTGAACAGTGATGACGGGGGCGGCAGATCTGCTCCTCTTCTTCCTCTTGCCGGCGGCGACTTCCAAGCAACCTGCAAACACAAACCAACTCATACAAACAACTATCCAACATCAAAATCCAAAATTTCAGATCTGCTCCCGGCTTCTTCAGATCTTGGATCTGTTTCTTCTTCTTCTCGCCGGCAAGGGTCTTCAACGGTGACCTCAAAACACAAACAAAGCACTCAAACGGCAAACAAGGATCAAGATTCAAATTTTTCCAGATTTGTTCTCGGTTTCCCTCAGATCTCGAATTTGTTTCTTCTTCTTCTTGTTTCTCTTCTTCTTCTGGTTTTTTTTCTCTTCTTCTCGCCGGCAAGGATGTTTCACCATGATCTGCACACACAAAACACAACAAACACACAAACATAAAAAAAACCAAAGTCAATTTCATTTTTTTCTCTTCGAAGCTCGGGTCCGTTCTTCTCGGAGAGGGAATGGAGGAGGTGTGGCCGACGGGGCTATTATGGTGACTGGAGACAGGGGTCTGGCCGGAGAGGAAGGAGACGGGGCTGTCGAAAAGGGGGGTTGCTGTGATGAGGGGCTGTTTGCCTGAAAAAAATAAAATAAAAATGAAGATGACAGTTAATGGGGAAAAGGGCTGGAGATCGGGAAAATAAGGAGAGATCGCTGGTGAGCTCGATGACTGAGAGAGGCGGGCTGCAAGTGGAGAGGAAAGTGAAGACTGGGCTGTTCGGAGAAGGGAAAAGGGCAGTTGCGGTGGTGGCTGGGCCGGAGAGAGGAGAGTGTGGTGGTCGTTTGGTGAAGGATGGAGAATGAGGGGGGAAAGGTGAGCTGGGACCGGTGTTGATGGGAGGCAGAGGAGAGTGAATGGAAGGGAGATCGTGGTTGAGAAAATGACGTTGTTGTGGTGGTTAGGCTTAGTGGAGATGGGGGTCTGTCTTGTGGAGAGACGGGAGACGAGAGGTTGATCGGAGGAGAAATGGAAGCGAGAAGACAAAAGGAAAATGGCTATGGGGAGGGTCTGCAGTAGCGTTAAGGTTCGATAGCTGCAGCCCTTTGGGAAGAAGGAGATGTTTTAGGGTTTTTAGGGTTTTGAATGAGGTCTAAAATGCTTTTTTTCCTCTTCTATGTTGATTAAAACATCTATTTATAGACTTTTTATATTCAAAATTCCAAACACAGTCTTCAACTTGCGTATCCTTTTCAATTTAGTCCTTGGATTTGCAATTTGCATGATTTGACTAGTAAACTCTCAATTTGTCCAATTTTTCCTATAACAAGATATTTTTGGATTTTTTTTGTTTTTTTCTATTTTTCTTTTTTTTCTTCCGAAACATAAAAAATAAGTTGGTCAAAATTTGGGTAGCAACAGGATTCATGGGTTGCCCGATCTTCATGCTTGAGTTCAACTGTCGTTACCTGTTCTTCTACACGCCCCCTCAAGCTGAAGGGTAGGTCGCGGACATTCAGATTGAGTTGAACCTGACGAAACTTTGCTGGCTGTAGAGGTTTAGTAAGAGCATCAGCTAACTAGTCTCTATGCTGGAAATGAATTTAACAATGAGCTCTTTATTGCAGACTTGATCGCGGATGAAATGGAAATCAATTTCGATATGTTTGGTTCGGGCATGAAATTTAGGATTCGAAGTAAGATGCGTAGCCCCAATATTGTCACACCATAAGGTTGGGCTGTGTTGCGGGGGCAAACCAAGCTCATGAAGAATGGATCTGAACCATTTGCACTCGGTTTGATCTTGTTGCGGACTACGGTTGCTTGTTGTTTGCAGCTCCAAGAAATTAAGTTGGAACCCATATAAATACAGTATGCACTGAATGATCTTCGATCATCTCGATTTGCAGCCCAATCCAAATTTGTGAAGGCTTGCAGGTTGAAGTTAGTGTATCTACTAATAAATAAACCTGTGGAAATGGAATGCTTGAGGTAACGAAGAATGCGCTTGACAGCAAGCCAATGAGTGTCCAAGGGATTGTGCATAAATTTGCTGACTTTATGTACAACAAAGGCAAGATCTGGTCTGGTGAATGCAAGATATTGCATGCTACCAACTACACTACGGTAGAGGCTGATATCTTCAAATGGGGTACCATCCGTAGATGAGAGATGACAGTTAGAAGCCATTGGACTAGTGCAAGGTTTTGCATTCTCCATCTTGCTTCTCTGAAGTAATTCAGCAATATATATCCATTCGGTTAAGAACAAACCATCTGCACACCAAAGGGCTTCAACCCCTAGAAAGTAATTTAGTGTGCCTAAGTCTTTGACAACAAATGATGTTTGCAAAGATTGAATAGTATCTTGGATGAGAGATGCACTGGATCCAGTTATCAATATATCATCAACATAAATAAGAATATAGATAACGGACTTAGCTTTCCAAAGCACAAAGAGAGAGCTATCTGCCTTGCTTTCTCGGAACCCCAAGGTCTGTAGCTTGGTGGATAATTTGGAGAACCAAGATCGTGGTGCTTGTCGTAATCCATAGAGAGACTTGTGTAATTTGCACACATGATTAGGGTATTCAGGATGAACGTACCCTTGTGGCTGTGTCATGAAAACAGTTTCATGTAGATCACCGTGCAAGAAGGCATTTTGCACATCAAGTTGTGTGATTGGCCAATTGTACGAGACAACAACTGAAATGACCAAATGAATTGTGGTGCTTTACAACTAGACTGAAGGTTTCATAAAAATCAATACCTTCCTGTTGGTGAAACCACTTAGCAACCAACCGAGCTTTGTAACGCTCAATTGTTCCATCCGCCTTCCGTTTGATTTTGTAGATCCAACGACAGCCCATAATGTTTGCATGAGTTGGAGGTATGACCAAGGACCAAGTAACATTGTGTAGCAGTGCTGAGAATTCAGTATTCATGGCTTCACGCCAATGTGCTAACTTAGATGCTTGACTGTAGGTTGTTGGTTCAGCTGCTTGGGTAACCTGTGCTGGCAGAAATGCTCTTGGGAGAGGATAACGAATGAAATCATCATCAGGTCGTTTGGGACAATGAATGTGGTTTTTAGACCTTGTGACCATTGAGTGAGTGTTGTGGGGAACTGGTTGTGGAGCAGCATGTTGAATTGAGAGCATTTCGGGGAAAACAGAGGGAATTGACTCTGTTCTTATATTTGCAGATGCTGTTGGTAATGGGGCCTGAGCTGATTGTGAAGAATCCTGAGAAGCATGAGTCATTTCTGGAGGCACAGAAAGAGTGGAATCTGTTCTTGGATCTGCAAAGGCCGCTAGTGGAGATTTATATGTTCCTGCAGAAACCAAAACAAGAGGTGCAGATGGTGTACTTGAAGAAAAATGGTTAGATTGCAAATTGACTGGACATGAAGTTGGTACAGACACGATTTGATGAGGAAGAGAAACAGAGGAGGAATCAAACTGATTTTCACTGATGGACATATTTTTAGAGTATGGAAAGAGAGATTCATCGAATATAACATGACGAGAGACATAATTTTTTCCCGTAGAGAGATCGAGACACTTGTATCCTTGATGACATGGACTGTAACCAATGAAAATGCATGTTTTTGATCGAAAATTAAGTTTGTTCTTGTTATATGGTCATAGATTTGGCCAACAAGCACAACTAAACACACACATAAATTGATAATCAGGAGTCTTGCTATAAAGACTTTCGTAAGGGGACTTGTGATTTAAAATTGGTGTTGGAAGTTTGTTGATGATATATGTAGCAGTATTGAACGCATCTTCCCAATATATCATTAGTAAATTGGAATGAGTTAACAAGCTCAAACCAACTTCGACAATGTGTCGATGCTTGCATTCAATTGAGCTATTTTGTTGATGGGTGTGTGGGCAAGCAAGGCGATGATGAATTCCATTTAGGTGAAAGCTTTAATTTTCCCCACCCCAATCAGACTGAATAGCTTTAATTTTCCTATCAAACTGTTTTTCCACATATGTTTGAAAGGTTAAAAACACATGTTCAACATCAGATTTCAGTTTAATAGGGAATAGCCAGAGGAATTTGAAATAGTCATCTAGGAAACTAACATAATATTTGGCTCTTGTTGTAGATGGTATGAAAGCTGGTCCCCATACATCGGTGAAAATTAAATCCAATGGGTTTAACGAAACAAGCATGGAAGTGTGAAAGGGCAAATTATGGCTTTTTGCCATTTGACAATCAAGACAAACATGAGATGTTTTATTATGCATGACACGAAATGGAAGAGTGGGCAGGACTTTATTGATGATGGGAGCAGATGCGTGACCAAGCCTGCGATGCCAATCACAAGAACGAATACTAGAGAGTGCTCGTGGAAGACTGGAATTATTGATGAAGTAAACCGTGATGAAGGACCTTCCCCGAGTAATCCTTCAAAATACACATTGTTGTCTACGCAAAATTGGTGTACTGACAGTAATTTTGATGTAATTCAGGGACAAGGAGAACTTGATTAAGAAGAAAGGTAGACGAGGGAGTGGAAAGTATAGAGGATCCATTTTTGATATTTGCAAACCTTGTTCATTTCCAAGTTACACATTATCTGCACCAGTATAGTCTGATTTAAGAAGATTCTGATTATTAGTATCATTTGTAAAATTATGTGTGGCCCCTATATTTGCATTCCATGCATTTTCCTAGTTGTTGACGTCGTGATGCATGGCTACCAACCCTTGTTTTGTTGGAATATGGGGTGTATCCTGGTAAGACACATCAAACCTAAAATAACATTTCTTAGCATAATGGCCAATTTTATTACAAATTTGGCATACAACAAACGATTGGTTAAGGTTTTTGCCGCCAGAATTGTGACCACCACACTGAACACACCCCCTGTCATGAAAGTTACCTCGCCTATTAAAGTGTTGTCTTTGTGCAATATTTGCAGAGAGCTGCTGGTTGATAGGGGAGAACTGATGCCGAGATAAACGGGCTTCAGAAGTCAGCAATAAAGAGTAGATCTCCTCCAGTGTAATATCATCAGTGCGTGCTGAAATGGAAGCCACAAGACTATCATACTCATGGCTGAGACCTGCAAGTAAATAGGTTATGATATCATCATGATTTAGTGGCTGTCCAGCGACAACAAGTTCATCAGTCAGTCGTTTGATGAAATGAAAGTAATCAGTGGCTGTCTTGCCGCCTTTTGTTCCAGTTGCAAGTTGTGTGTGAATTTGTAGAATTTGTGCACGAGACCGAGAGGAGAAGGTTTCATCCAATGCATTCCAAACAGCTTTGGACGTTGTATATGTAACCACTTTTAGCAAGAATTGGTTCAGATAAGGAGGTCATGAGAATGCTAAGAATGAGATTATCTTGACGAATCCATTGTGAATAAGCTAGATTAAGTCGTTCAGTGACAACAGACGTTTCAGAATTAGTGACTGAGATGATTTTGGGTGGTTTTGGAATACTACCATCAAGGTATCCAAAGAGGTCTTGGCCTCTGAAGTAAGGTACAAGTTGAGCTTTCCAAAGAAGAAAGTTGTCGTGGTTAAGTTTGACAGTTGTGACAGAGGGCATAGAGATGACAGAAGAGGGAGAGTGAGTTGCGGAAGAATTTGAGGAAGACATTGAGATGTTAGTCTTTTAATAGCTCTGATACCATAAAAGACAATTTAGAGTGTTTAATTTGCAGAATTGTATGTATTTGCCTCAATGTATTATTCTGTACATAAGTTCATATATATAGCATTACAGTGATGACAAGTAACGTATATATTCTAGCTGGCATTTCAGTTACGGGGAATTATGAATTGCAACTGTAATAACGGGTGCATTGCATTCATGGGATTCCTGGTCTTCATGCTTTAGTTCAGCTACTGTTACGTGATCTTCCTGATCCTCATGTTTCAGTTCAGCTCTAACCACGGCTGCATTATCTTCATGGGATTCATGGGCTGCCCGATCTTCATGCTTGAGTTCAGCTGCCATTACCTGTTCTTCTACAATCTAGTAGGTATAAAGACTCATACATGTATGGGCTTAATGCTTGGTGGAGCCTACAAATGGTGGGTCCAGTAATGTTCCAAACACACACGCACACACATATATATATATATATATAATAGGCGTGGGGAAAACACTGTAGCTTTCCCACGCCGCCAATATATATATATATAACTCTCTTTACGATAAATTTGTATAATATTACCGCATAAACAATTTGTGTGTAATTATATAATACAAATAATATTATAAATTTGTACATTCATCTTTTGTGGATAGAAACTCAACTATTTATTTTTTATTTGATTATTCGAGGGTTTTTTATATTGATTCATTTAGTTTTTTTATAAAAGTCTTAGACTATGTATATTTTTTATTCGTATTTATACATCTATACTTTTAGTTTTTTTATAGGTTTTTTTGTTGGGATTTTTTTAATGGGTTCAATCCTAATATCTTAATTTAAATTGGTAGTTATTTTGTCTAAGTCAAATATGTTTGAATCATAACCCAGGTTAGCATAATGTTGCAGACATGGACTTTGTGGTTCGTCACTAGCCTTTTCACAGCATGCATGACATTGGATGGCGAATCTAGGGTATTTTTTCTAAGATTTTAAAGAAAAAAGTTGGCATATTTAATACGAATCATATCATAAAATGTAAGTTTACTATCTAAATATTAAATAAAATGGTTGGAAAACATGTGAATGACCCATAAATAAATTTTAAATGATCCTTGAATTTTTGGAAATTATTTGGGGTTTGTTGGAAACTCATTGGGACATGTTTGCCAAACATGCCCTTGACTAAAATAAGAGGCTTAAAAAATATCTTAATGTCATGTTTTATAGACACGTCTTAAGAATAAAATATTATGTTTTCTCTTTGACAAAAATAAAAAAACAAACATGCCAAATACTAAATTATGTTAAATGGACCAAGCTAAGCCATATAGGTTGGGTTTCCTGGCATAAAGCTCAAGCCCATAAACATGACCCAAAGAAAAAAAAAGAATGATGAACAAAAAAAGGAAAAATATTTGAGTCTTACCAATAATATGATACAAGAAGAAGATACTCATAAACAAGGATTAAAAACAAAACCATTTTACATCAAATTAAAGGCACATAAACATGTAAAACTATTATTTAATCAAACCTTTAGGGTTGGATCATCAGAATCAACAATAAACGTGTAAGACTTTAAAATGTCGTTAAAAAACAAGTGTTCAACCATCAAAAGCATATCAAAAATCATTTTTTAAACATCATAAAACACTAGATTACAAACTAAAACTAATAAACATATTGTTATTTACATCCAAAGTAACTTGGACAAATATGCACTAAAAACAAATATGGTGATCTCTGTTACCATTTCCTTAATTATATTCTAATTATTCTATTGCTTTCTATGCAACCATGTTAGCTGCAGACCCAAAGGCTTCACCTAAGCATGAAGCAAAAGAAGAATCCCCTTCTCCGACTGGTAGTATTTTTTGATGGATGCTATCTTTCTGATCTTCTACTGTTAGCCTTTCCAAATTTATAAGCAGGGAATTAAGAATGTGTTGGTGATTAAGCTACTTAATGGTTTCTACTTTGCAGTAGGAGACAAGTGAAGAAGCATCGAAGTAAGAAGGGAGTATTGCTACATCAGTACGAGAAGGAGAAGAATGAAGAGATTCTGTTATAACAGAATCAAGCAGTTGTAATTCTGTTATTGTAACTAACTCTAAGCCTAGGAAGAGAAGTTCTAATTGAGTTCTCTTAGAAGTAGCTTCAAAACAGTTAGAATATGGTTACAATTCAGTTTAAGTGCATAAATACGAATTGTATGCATCCTATTGTAATGTCTAGTATAAAAGAGACAATCTGTCAAACACATTGAAAACAATACAACATATGAATTTTCCAGAAAAAGATTGACTTATCTCTCTCTCTGTCTCATTGCATCCTGCATCAACTAGTGTTTGATCTTCAATTATCTGCAACAAAAGATTCAATTCAATAATCAGAAGGATCTAAACACAAAATTCAACAGAATTAATCGAAAGCTAATTAATGAAGGGCATATAGATTTACTCCAATAAAAAATAGCATGAAAACATGTCTATCTCAGAACGAAAACTTTGTGTCTTAACTTATTCTATAAAGATTCAGTCATCATTATGTAGCCTTAACTTGTTCTATGTAGGGTCACCAAAGAGTTTGACTGCTGCTATAATGCGTTAGCAGTAGATGATCACAAAAAGAAAACCATGGTTTACTTTAGCCCCTGCATTGAGAAATCAGTTTTCAAATACAACTCCAGATGTTCTTTATAAATTAATCTAAATAAAATATAATAACACAACGGTTGGGATATCCTCTATCATCATAGATCTTACAAACAATATGTTAATCAGTTTCTAGAGAGGCTTGCATGCATTTTTCTTGTCTAAGTTTGTAGAGTTTCGTGACATGTTTTGTTGATATAGCAGGAAAATTAAAGACTATCCTGTCAAACAAATTCTGATTCAGTAGAGGATGTTTGCTCATAGTATGTGCATCTACTTCATGCATTACGAGACATCCAAGATCCTCAAGCTCTCTTAAGTTTTGTTGCACCTTTTGAATACTTCTGCACCATCGTCTCTTTTGCTTATTTGTAACAGGATTTATCAGAACGCAAATCCAAGAAATAACAGACCATATAGATACCTTCGGAGAAAATATTACCTACGGAGTAGAGAGAAATGGCTACCGTGTTTACAGCAGAACCAAAGGCTTTTCCCAAGCAAGCAGCAAAAGAAAAATCACCTGCTCCTACCAGTAGTAATTTATGAGAACTGCTGTAATGCTTTATCCATTTCTCTTTATTTTTTCAATTGAATCCCTCATCTTTTAGACATTACCAAATTAACCCATTGTCAAAATTTATTATTTAAATTAATAAAGAAAGATTTGAAAAGAGACTAATTAAGGACTGCCCAATATATTGATGAGGTGTGGAATAACAAGTCTCCTTTGCTGCCCTCTGATCCATACCAGAGAGCTCAATCCAGGTTCTGGGCTGATTTTGTTGACAACAAGGTATGTATGTGTCTGTCTTTGATTTCTATTCTTAGTTTTGGTTTTTGCTTTTACCTCATAGACTCCGAGATTATTTATTGCTGAAAGGGCCAGCCATTTTGCTTCGATTTTGCTACAAACTTGTATAAATTATGTGGATAGTTTACCTCATTTTCATCACATTTAGTCAACTGTGAAGAATTTCACCCACAGGGAGATTTTTTTTTAATGTTTAGTCCAGTTGGGTTGATTGGAGGAAATACGACAAATGTGTGATAAATTTGATGAAATTCTTTAAATAGGGTCTAGTTTGCAGAAATTACACAAACAAAGAAAGCTAAATTCGGGATTTTCCAATTGAAAAATCCCCAATTTAGCTTCTTTGTTCCCGAATTTAGCTTTCTTTGTTTGTGTAATTTTGACTACAAGGTTTGTTTGTTGTTCACTTTAAAATTAAAATGGTTGGATATGAATCTGTAGGTGTATTTTCCTGGGAGGAAGACATGGACAAAGAAAGGACAAGAACTGGAGGCAGGCAAGAATGGTTTAATTGAGTTGCTCAAGTTGTTGGAAGGAGAGCTAGGAGACAAGCCTTATTTTGAAGGTGACAAACTCGGCTATGTAGATGTTGCACTTATTCCTTTCTATAGCTGGTTTCATGGCTATGAGACATTTGGTAACTTCAGCATAGACGCCGAGTGTCCCAAGTTAATTGCTTGGTGTAAGAGGTGCATGCAGAATGAGAGTGTATCCAAATCTCTTCCAGATCCACAGGCAAGCTTGTTTGGTTTCTGTTTCTCTGCTTAGTGTGGAAATATTATTGTGGGCACGTAGTTGTGACCTGTTTGTGTTAGAAACAGAACTCAATTTTTAGGGCTTATGTTCTCGTTTAAGAATATTTCAAGCTTCAATAAAAGCTATTCAAATGCTTTTAGTTTGACCAACATAATGTTTGAAATTTCTTTTCATACTATAAAACACTATCCAAAATATAACCTTTGCATGTATATTTATTACTATCATCCTTTACCCTCTAGCTTAGTATCTCTTTCCATAATTTATCACAACCACATATCTGCTATAAAATTCTGCTTTCTGCTGTTAGAAGATTTTAGAAGGGAAGAAGGAAATATTAGTGATCTTGTGATATGATTTTTACTTAAACAATGGCTGATGAGGTGAAACTGTTGAGTTTTTGGATAAACCCACATGAGAGTCAAATAGCGCTGGCAGAGAAGGGTGTCAAGTATGTAAACAGTGAAGAGGACTTGAGGAACAAGAGTACCCTGCTTCTTCAGTGAATCCAGTTTATTGTTCAGCATATTGATGAAATGTGGAAGGACAAGGCTCGATCTTTATGACAGAACCCATTCTATAATCTGTGCTGATTTTGTTGATAAAAAAGGCATGGATATATACATTTAGGTATGCTATATCTTCAGTTCCTCTTTAATATATGTTTCAGTGCATGTGTAAGGGGATTTTATCTGTTTACTATAATCTCTAGAGTTCCAAAAAATGGATGGATTGTTTGTCTCAAGTGCTCATGTAAAGAGTATTCCAAATTAAGTATTTCCCTTCCCTACAATGAAATCGAATTTTGGTGGCAATTCATAATTGTTTGAAATTTTCTTTTGGCTTTTAAATGAAATGCCTTATAATTGGATGTTGTAATTTCAATGTCATAGCATTTCAAGCAATTTCTATTATTACATATGCTTAGCCGAATGTCTCTGTGTTAGCCATTGGTAGAGAGGCTAACAAAGTTGCAGATTGGTTAGCCAGAGCAAGTACAGAACATACTATACTAATGACTAATTCTTAATGAGTTCAATATCAAATGATGAGATTAAAAAAGAAATTAATTTACATGTCATGAGACCAAGTTAATCTACTACTACAAGAATAAACTAAACAAATCACGGGGTCTAATTTTCTTTAGAACACAATATTAAATGATGAAGTAAAAAAATTAAAAAAATAAGCAAACATTATGCCATTGGTTTTTAAGGTTCGGACACTTGAAAAGAAACACAATTGGGCAAACAAACACATGCCCTTATTTCACAGAATAATTAATGACTAAACATTACAAAGGTAGACAACACAGGTACCCTTATTTTTTAAAGTTCACACGACAAACGACGCATAGATATCCTTCTTTTAGAAGTTCTTTGGCAAAACAATACTGTTATTTTTGAGTGACAAGAAACAAAAACACTAAAAGAGAGGCAGGAAATCAAAGTCGAATCAGCAGCACCTATGATTGAGCACTCGTTGAACCATTTGTTTTTCTAGGAAATTTTGTGGTCAGCTTTGGACATTCATCCACCGTCAAATCCTCCAGAGAAGGGAATGAGAAATCATCACATCCAAGACAGAAGAAAACAATACTTGGTAGATTATGTAGGCTCAGGGATGACAAATTAGGAAGCACCATCTGCCTCTCAACATTGACAGGTGAAGCATGATCATCCTGCCCAAATACTCCCAGTAATTGAGAGGAATTGCGTACTGCAAGTGTTTCGAGCTTTGGGAGACCTGCAGCCATGGCTACTGGGAAGAGACTCCTCAACTCGTTGCATCCCCTGATATTAACTGCACATAAATTGGGTAAGCATAAAGATTGGAGATCACTTCCAGACAATATCTGATCCTTTTCATCATCATTATCCTTAGCTATGATTTGCTCCAATTCCGAACAACCTGATATATCTAGAGATTCCAGTTGAACTAGACTAGCAACCATGCTGCCTGTGAATACATGTGTCAGTTTTTGACAACCAGACACCCTCAAAGAAGTCAAATGGCGCAGCACGAGACCCTTCCATATGCACCTTATGTCAGGCATGGACCTCAATTCTAATTTTTCCAAACTCAAGAGTGAAAGTTCATGCCCAGCCTGCATTAAATCATGTGCTCCTTTGCACTCTGTAATACGTATTTCTCTCAAATTTGTATGCCCCTGCGTCAAAAG